>MU129280.1:28282-38302 GCA_014904985.1 Hydnum rufescens UP504
CTAGCAGGTGTTATGGATTTCCTAGCAGAGATATGGATTTGTAAGCAGCTGATATGATTCCACAGCAGGTGATATGGAATCCATAGCAGCCTGCTATGGATCCATACAGGGTATTGAATCTAGCAGGTGAATTGGAGTCCATAAGCAGGTGAATGGACCCATAGCAGCTATTAGGATTAGCTGATATGGAATCCATAGCAGCTGATATGGAATCCATAGCAGCTGATATGGAATTCCTAGCAGCTATATCGTCGTCCTATCTTTTTTCGTTTTTTTTTTTATTCTTCTATGTAGTGTTGGGTAGGGATTCATATAGTAGGGATATCAATTCCAATTCCAGTAGTAGGTGACATGCATTCATAGTAGGTGAACAGGATTTGATAGTAGGTACTATTAATCCACCATAGCAGGTGGTACAGGATGTCATTCTGTAGCATCCAGGAATAGCAGGTGATAACCTGCTACCAACATACCCTTCAAGGGGGGGTTTCATACATTAAAATTGGCCCTTGAAGGGGTCATAGTAGTCACCCTAAGCTGGTTTAAGAAATGTTTCTGGGGTATCCGAATGGGCCCTAAGTGTGTTTGGATGAAATCCCAGGGTCCTGTTGAGTTGGCCAAGTCGATAAAAAAAAAGAAAGCAGGCACCCACTCAAGTTAATGAGTTCTATTACCTGTACACTTTCCTCAAAAGTCAGTCTGGAGTGTGGCAGAAGCTTCTGTTCCAACCAAAGGAATCCGGGTTTTGCCATCCTTCGGTGACCACTGCACTGACCACTCCAAGCCAGACGTCAGGCTACACTTCGTGTCGTGGCTTTCTGTTGGCAGGAATACCTCTTCAACACCATCCCCTTGATCTCTTTCCCTCCCATCTCATTGTTATTGCCATTCAACACATGACTCAATTTAACCTGGATCAAAATGACCCAAAATGAGACAACAAAAGCATTCGAGCTATTTGTCCTATCCCGGGTGCCCACCCGCCACCATAACCATATCCAGTTAAACTGCCTTCCAAAAGACAAAAGAACTTTCAAGCAAAGGATCGAGGGTTTTTTCAGGTTCCTTGCTCGTCTCTCAGTTTATGCAGGTGAGGTGTGGGCTCTGTTGCTGATTGATGACACTGATGCAGTAAATTGCCTTAATATGCTTGCAGATGTCAAGTGCTGATCAGTCTTCTATTATAGTCACTTCCCATCATCTTCTCCCTTGCATCTGGTACCCTTGAAACCAAGATCGGAAAGTATGAAACCTCTTGTGGAGATATCTGGTTATTTAAGAGCTGTTTTAGTCAGGATGATTTAAAGGACTATAGTAGGTTGGATACCCAGTCCCAAGTTTTTTCTCATGTGTCTGCCAGCCAAATAGATTTTCGATCTGTCACATACTCAAAAGGCATCTGCACCAAGTTGTGCAAACACAATGGGGCAGCCAGGTCAATCCAGGCTCAGGGATTGGAAATGGTTGAAATTCAACACGTCACCCCACATGTGCCTGGCGATGAAGTACCAACATTCCTACACAAGTTGATACTTGTCCCACCACTGATTGCCAATATCTCCTCGGCTTCGAATAAACACTGCTGCTCTCCAACCCCTCTGGACAGTCCCTCAAAACAGCTGAAATTCAACTGCGTTCTGATAGATGGAATGGACGTCGATGAGCAACATGTTGATCATGTTGATGGCTTGCCAGATGATAAATCTGCTATGGATGTCAATGATCTGCAAGATAATTCCCTTCAAATCTCTGCCTCTGATGTCACCAAAGTCATCAATGTCACTGAGGACCTCGAGGAAATTGATATTGCACCAATGCCCACAGGTCTGGTATGTGATCACAGCGATATCCCAGATTGGGATATGGACAATTGTTCACTCAGTATAGATATGCATTGTGACACCATTCATCTAGATTTGCAGGGCAGGCCATACACTATAAGATTGTTGATCCTGGGTTAGCTACATATGTTTATATTTGTATCCATAGCCATTCATCAGTAGAATCAGAAGTTCCTCAATTTTCCCATCTCAACAAACTCTGGGCTAGACATTGGGCTACACTTCATGTAGTGGCTCTCCATCAGTAGGAGTTACTGGTGACCTCGTCCTATTGCATGATAGATCCCACTGGTTCCCCATTGTTTTTCCCCTGTCATTTTTGTGATCTCTCCAATGCATCTCAATCAACTTAGGGCTAGATGTCAGGCTACACTTTGTGTAGTGGTTCTCCATCGGCAAGAGATCCTATTGACTTCCTCCTATCACCTGATGGATCCCACTGGTTCCCCATCATCTTTCCCCCATCATTTTTGTGATCTCTCCAATATGTCTCAATCAACTTCGGGCTAGATGTTGGGCTACACTTTGTGTAGTGGCTTTCCATTGGCAGGAGTTGCTGGTGACCTTGTCCTATTGCCTGATAGATCCCACTGGTTCCCCATCATCTTTCCCCTGTCATTTTTGTGATCTCTCCAATATGTCTCAATCAACTTCAGGCTAGATGTTGGGCTACACTTCATGTAGTGGCTTTCCATCAGCAGGAGTTGCTGGTGACCTTGTCCTATCACCTGATGGATCCCACTGGTTCCCTATCATCTTTCCCCCATCATTTTTGCGATCTCTCCAATGTGTCCTAATCAACTTCGGGCTAGATGTCAGGCTACACTTCATGTAGTGGCTTTCTGTCGGCAGGAGTTGCTGGTGACCTCGTCCTATTGCCTGATAGATCCCACTGGTTCCCCATCATCTTTCCCCTGCCATTTTTGTGATCTCTCCAATGTGTCTTAATCAACTTCAGGCTAGACATTGGGCTACACTTCGCGTAGTGGCTTTCTGTCAGCAAGAGTTGTTACTGATCTTGTCCTATCACCTGATGGATCTTATGAATTCCCCATCATCTTTCCCCTGTCGTTTTTGCAATCTCTCCAATGTGTCTCAATAGACGTAGTGGCTTTACTGGGTGGTGTATCCCATTGGCCCATCCTATCAGCATGTTTCATCAACACTCGCAGCTCGTGCTCATCTGTGGACTCACATTCTATCTAGTCTGTGTGCCCCAGGTTGAGTGTATTGTAACATTGTCCATTATTATCCACACAACTCAGTTTTCCCTGTGTCTGCTCTATGCAGCCCTCAGTGAGATTAATCTTACAGTCTCGATCGACTTCAAGTTAGACGTCGGGCTACACTTTGTGTTGTGGCTTTCTGTCAGCCAGAGTCATGGTCTTTCTATGGTTTTTCACCCCTTGTTGCGGTCTCTAATGCATCTCAACCAACTTCAAGGTAGATGTCGACAAATGGCTTCTTTTAGTTATGCAGATTATCCTCTGAAGTTGTAGGGGCCTGCTAAAGAGACACTCTCCTTGTACTCTTAAGTCCATGATGAGTGCCTCTTGTGCGCCAAGGAACTCGCCCGCTCGTTAGCACAAGCCGACCTCATCTTCGAGGTCGAAAGGCTGAACTGTCGACACCCACCTACCATCCTCCAATCAACCCTCACCACTTTCGATCCCATCATCATCTTTGGTGAAGTTCCCAAAGTTTACAAAGAAGGACCCAAGCTCTGTTTTGCTGGAGGAATCCCATGGCCCTTTACTGTGGCAACTACATCAGCCCCTCACACCACTCCCCCCTGATGCTATCAAGAATCTCAAGTCCTCTGCAGTGGGCATGTGTTCACACTACATTTGTCATTTTCTTGCAAAAATCAAAGGTGTCTGCTTTCTGCATCGCCCTATACTGTCTCTAGATACTAACACTACTTCAATCTCCAGCTGCTAAAGGCAGGACACCCAGTGATGAGTGCCACTACATCAGCATTCAGGAGTGGGTGTTGGAATACTCAAACACTCTGTGGGAGGACAATTGTTCTCCATTGCTCCTCGATACATCTTTGACCCATCAAACCCCTTTTTGGAAGCACAATCTACTCTTCTCTGGGCCCCCTGATCTGCGGTGTGGCGAATCAATGCATCGTGTTTTGCCTTTTACTGGATCTGTGGATAGAGCATGGATGGCCACAACTCCCAACTGGTCGTACAATGACATGCTTTTTGTGTGACACATGTACAACTTCAATGCTCCACATCTCCCATATGTCCTCATAGGACAATTTCCCCCAATTTCTCCCATAGCCAGGGGCTCATACCCATTGGACTGGTTCATCCACAGGCACTGGTTGAAGTCATTTCGACGTCATCTCCTTGATGCTCATAGGTGCTATCAAGAATGGCTGTCTGCTGCACATTACTTGCATTTGGATTGCCACGAGATTGAAAAATTTCAGCCCATCCCAGAGTCCAATGACCTCATCCAAGTTGGTCTTGAGGGCGAGGTCCCACAACGTTTGGAACAATCCAGCACCAGGGTCTCTATAACACAACTTGCTGTTGCACTTGAGAACAATGAGGCACAACTCCGTGGCATTGCTCATTATTTGATGCACCAGATTGTCGACCATGTGGCTATTGTCAATGGCCTAGAACCACCTCAATTTGGGGTTGACCATGCTCTGGTAGGGGCTTTTTTCTCAGTCGCTGAGGATGATTTCCCCCTTGCTGAACTGGAGTGCCATGGCATTCCTCTCCATGGTGTCCATATCTTGGAAGCAAGGGAAATTCACCCTCTTGATCCTTTGGCAATGGTCATGGAGCCTCAGTGCTGGATTGTTGCTGATGCTGTGGCCCATCGCCCCCATGACCAAAGCCACAGGGAATTTATGGAGATTTGGAAGATGAGGCAGGCTGAGGAAGTCAAACACCCTTCTTGCTGGTCAGTCAAATATCCACTTGAACTGGCCGACAGGGATGGTCTTCTCTTGACTGTCTACAGTGCTCTATTTGGCTCTGGCCTTCAAGATGTAGATAGTGCCATGGCTGGGGCCTTGGCTGATGTCTTAGGTCCAGTGACCATTACTCTCTGTGATGCGGTCCTGCTACCTCCCATCTCCTCCACTTCTGTGGCCTCTGCACCAGCCTCTCCCACTGAAGCCAATGTCACCACACCATCAAGGTCACTTGATGATTTCGATTGTGCAATGCTGGGGGTTGAGAGTGAGGAAGAACAGGAAGACAAGTTCCTTGACTTTGGCCTGGGCTTCATAGCTGGGAACATGGATGTCCACAGGATAGACAAAAAACGTGATTTGATTCAGAAGGTGAAGATGGATCCATGCTGGAATGCAGTGATTAAGGATTTTCAAGCAATTGCTGAAGACCCAAAGGTGCCTTCAGCCAAGCAACACATTCTTGACATTGTGAAGGCTGCCCAAGCAAAGCGAAAGCTAGATAGGTCAGCTTTTGAGGGGTACGTCATGCATCATTGGAGCAATCAGCCGAGAAGGGGAGCAGCAAAACCTTACAACTTGGAGGGACATGGTTTCACCAAATCAGCAAGGGCAGAGTCATCAATTATGGCTTTGCAGAGTCATGGATGGCCCCCCTATTGAGGTCATTCTCAATCTCCTTACCATGTTCCATCTCATTGTTTCCCCTCTCGTTGTTGTTCTCAATCTCCTCAACATCACTCTCAGTCTGTTTGTCACTCTCGATCTCCTTGACAATGCTCTTGATCTCCTTGATGATGCTCTCGATCTCCTCAACAATGCTCTTGATCTCCTTGTCGATGCCATGAACATGTCAGGAATGCAGTACAGAAGGGGAACTGCGCACTCACACATCTGAAGATGCTAGGAAACTCGCTCCACAGTCTCCACCAACTTCATTTCCGCACTCTATATAATACATGTGTTCTCCCAACCATGACCTTCTGTAGCCCGGTCTGGTACAAAGGATCAAAAACCCATGCATCGGCACTACAGGTCATCCAGAACAAGGCTGCACGCACCATCAGTGGTACATTCAAGACAACGCCAGTGGCGGCCCTCGCAACAGTCTGCTCCCTTGTGCCAATTAGTCTCCAAATGGATTATCTGTCTGATCGCATGGTAAATCGCTGGAATAAACTCGATGAGTGCAATCCAGTAATTTGCCGCCTCCCTATGGCAAAACGGAATGGACAAGAGGCATCAGACCCTCCACCCATTTCCCCACCCCATATAAAGTTGAAGAACTGGCATGCTGATGGGCCAAATGCATATAAGCTCGCACTTGATGCTGCTAAACAAGCTGAGTGCACAAGATTATGGAAGATGTCACAGCATATGATCTCCGGTATGGAGAAGATTGAGATGTTCGCAGATCCTCCCTGGCACCACTCAGAATGGGATGACAATTTAAAAGGGTGCATTTCCCAAGCAATACCACCGTCGACAAAGGGGAAATCCCTCAAGAAGCAATGGGCAAAGAGGCACAAGAATGAGGCACTCACCTGCAATCAAGATCCAAGTCAACTAGCCATATACTCAGATGGATCTATGTTCTTCAAAGATGGGGTCTGCAAAACTGGTCTAGGGGTGGCAGCATACCACCTTGGCAAGATGATATTCGAATCCTCCGCATCACTTGGAGAACATGTTGTAGTCTATGACACAGAGATGGAAGGCATTGCGGTGGCAGCTGAACTCACTCGAGACTACATCCTATCACTCCCATCCCCTGCCTTGATCAAGCATGTTAATTTGTTCACAGACAATACAGGAGCACTGTACCGAGCCTTCAGCGCAAAGCCCAGGAAAGCACAAAACTGTTCAAGATGCTTCTGTAAGGCAGTACTTGAACTGTTGGATGCTAACAAAGACCTTGTTATCCTAATGGGGTGGGCACCAGGACACCTTGGTATAATAGGCAATGAATGCACGGATGTCCTTGCTAAGAGGGGTGGTGGTGAAGTAGCAGCCCACCTGGAATTTCTCTCACTGTCCTACACTGGTAGTCTTCAGAAGAAAGAACTATTGGAGCACTGGATACATGACTGGATTACCTCAGCCTGCAACTGCAACTCAGCATTCCACCTCGCCGACAAGTTCAAACCAAGCCTCCACCCAACCCCCCTGTGCAGCAACCTTGGGCGAAAGACCTTTAGCCAGCTGGTCCAATGCATGACAGGACACGCACATATAGGGAGCTACTATGCAAAATTCATTCCGGATGAAGAAGTCAACTGCCCCTGCGGCAAGGATCTACAGACCTGCGAACATGTCCTACAATCATGCATGCTGCACGAGGGTCACTGCCACCTACTTGGAGACACCGACCAAGACTGCAACACAGCAAAACTTTTGGGAATGATGGACAGTAATGTATGCCTCACGGCCTTTATTGAGGCCTTGGGGGCTTTTTCAAAGATGTAAACCCACACTATCCTAACATCTGCCCACCTCCCAAGATATATGGGTATCACTGAAGCACTAGATATGATATTGGGATGGAACTGTTCACCTTTCTCTCCTACCGTTTTCTCCTCCACCTCCGCAACTGAAGGGACTGTCTGCCACCACTCCTACAAGTGTTCGCCCCCTGTCAGCATTCATATGTGTGAACAACCTGGCATCCCACCAGGCATGCTGTTTCACTTCAATTAAATCTTTATATGCCTGTCCCTTTTTAATATGTTCCCATGGCTCTCTCTCATCATCTCACCCATCTCAGATCACACCTGCACACTGTCGAATCCACACCCCTCTGCTCACCCCCTTCCACCTTGGTCAGTCATCTAAGCCTACCTAGTTAGGTACCACTTCTGGGGCAGATAATGGTACCTAAGTAGGTCCCATCACTATTCCGGCTGAAATGGCCATTTTTATGATTTCACCTCCTGGCCCAGAATTGGCCAAAATGGCTGAAAATTGGCTGAAAATTGGCCAAAACTGGGACTTAGAGAATCTCAGACTTGCAGTGGGCCATACAGGCTTATCAGGGATAGTATGTTCCATTTATAATTATTTATTTATTATTGCTATATTATACATATACTGCCCTGGTCAGCCAGGCAGCCTCATGTTTTGTTCTTTGTTTATTTATTCAAAAATTCAATCAAAGGGAAACATCCCTAGGTGGGTGTGGTAGCACCCATAGATCTCAAAAAAAAAGTACTTAGTAGCACCTCACCTGCCCTAGTGGGTGTGGTACCATGCATATAAATCAAAAAAAAGTACCTAGTAGCACCACACCCACTAGGGCAGGTGTGGTACATCCATACAAATCAACAAAAAAAAAAAAAAACTACTTGGTAGCACCACACACCTGCCTGGGTGGATGTGTGGTGCCATCCATTGAAATTTAAAAAAAAAAAGTCCTTAGTTGCACCACACACCTGCTAGGGTGGGTGTGTGGTACAGGGACTGGGCTTGGTGATTCACCATTGGGTGGGTTGTTTGGATGAGTCATGGGTCACCATTGCAGTGGGTCATCATTTCAGGAGCTCTGGTTTGGAGTCTAGAATAATACCATACATTAGTAAAAAAAAAATTTGTGGCAATGCAAAAGGAGCAGCTTGCACTGCTGTACATATAGAAATAAAAAAAAAGATACCTTGTAGTACCACACACCCACTTTGGTGGGTGTGTTGTACTTGTTTTCTACCATGGTTGCATGTTTGTCCTCAGCCTCGGTTGTGTGTATGGGGCCTGTTCATCATTTAGGCAGGTGGGCTGCCATTCTCATGTGTTTGTTTGGTGGGGCCATGGGTTCAGATGAAAAGCTAGCATAACAAATAATGGATTAGTAAAAAAAGAGAGGGGAAAGGAGGCCACACAAAAGGAGCAGTGTAGCTGCTCCTGTTGTGCGATCATACTTACCTTGAAATTACCACACACCTGCTGAAGCAGGTGTGTGGCTTGTCTAGGGTCCTTGTGGTCTTGCATCATGGGTTCCCATTCTCAGGTTTCATCTGGGGGATGTTCCAGGGTGGGTTGTGTTTGTGGCTCTCATTTGGCAGGTTTGTTGTCATTCCCAGGGGAGGGGGGTTCATTTGGCAGGTGGTTGAGGCCATAACCTAGAATAATAAATAATTTGTTAGTTAAAAATTTAAATGAATGCAAAAAGAGCAGCGATGGCTGCTCTTTTTGTGTCCTCAGGGGTGCATTACTTACCTTTTATAGAGCCCACACCTGCAATAGTGGGTGTGGGGTTCCTACAGTTTGGTGTTGCTTGATTTCTTCATTCAGCACCTTGTTGTTTGCAGATCTCATTTTGTGGGTGGGTTATCATTCAGGGGGGCTTGTTCTGCAGGTCTCCATTCATTGCTAGCCTAGAATAATAAATCATTAGTTAAAAAATTTAAATGGGCACATAAAGAGCAGCATTGCTGCTCTTTTTGCACTGTTGGGGGTGCACTTACCTTATATAGAACCACACACCCACTGCAGCAGGTGTGTGGTTCATGTGGCCACTCCATTGGCACACAGCCACCTCTGCATCCTGTTGCATTTTGGTTGGCATGGTTTTGTTTGGCACCATTTCGTTTGGTGCAGCTTCATCTGGGTTGTTTGTTGTTTTTGGTTTGCATGTTGCCATTTAGGACCTGGGTGGTCAGGCCTTGTCTTTTGGCAGGGCCTCATTTGGTGCCTGGGATGAGGCCATGACCTAGGAATATCAATGTGGTCAGTAAAGAAATTCAAAGCAGCACAAAAAGAGCAGCTTTCACTGCTCTTTTTGTGCTGTTGTATCTAAGGTAGGCTGCATCCATACTCATCCAGTCTCCAGCACTTACCGGGCATGTTCACCACAACTGCTACTAGTCACTGGCACATTACTTTATGGACTATGTAAGACCACCAAATGGTGGGCATAGGTCTTATCTAGTAATCTGTGGTAAAAGAATTTTAAGAAAAGGTCTTGGGAGGGAGGAGATACACTTGGAAAAAGTGTGAATGCAGAAAGTCTTATAATCAGATTCTGAGCAACTTAATTTTCAAGATGAAAAATTTGAGCATTTCCAAAAAAGGAAATTGGATCTTGCCGGTCCTCGGCGATCTCCGGAATTGCCTTTTCAGGCCTAGCCATTGGTCAACTCCAGTCTTGATCATGCCATGCAAGTGCCAACTTGTGCTTACATGGCAGGCAAATTTGCAGCATCATGCACAAAAAAAGGGTGTGTAATCAAGCACCAAATCTAGTCC
>MU129281.1:0-12410 GCA_014904985.1 Hydnum rufescens UP504
CCTTCAGAGTAGGGTCCGAGGCCATTTCTAGGCCTTAAACATGGCTGTGGGGCCCCTGGGGCCCCTACATCAAGAGTGGGGGCCCTCAGCATATGGGCACGGATGGTAATCATACATGAGGGGTCCCTAGGGGCCCCCATGGAAATGTATCTTATTAGACTAGATAAATGCAAGGCTAATGATATCTAATTAGACATGGATAATTGGCTGACCAGCCTGCATCACCCATGAAATATACATACATGCCACCAATATACTAAAATTTGGGTCAATTATAATGTATGGAAGTTGCCCAATTGTGCTTTGCACATGGTACCTTAGTACAATCCAACCAACTATCACACATTTCCACACTTGTATTGGACAAATATTTATTACTTATTTATTATTTATTTTCTCTCTAGGTACTTATTATCTACCTATATGATGTTGGTACCTGTCAGGGCCACGCTGTGACGAGAGCACCAAACAAATATAAACACAGATGACTCCGACTAAGTCCAGTATAAGTCCAGCTACGTCTGGGAGAATCCAGGCAAGAACGAGATAACGAGGATGGGATGAAGAGGCAGTCCAGCAGCCTGGAAGGGACTAGGCGGAAACGAGCACAGTGGTCCATAAGCTCACAGAGTCAACTGGAAAGTACTCGGACTGTAGTCCGGAGTAGAAGTGGAAATCCTGAGATTAACATTAAGGGAATAGGTACAGTGAGGCTAACCTGTAGTCTGGAGTAGAAGCGGAAATCCTGAGAGACCAAAGCTGAGTCTCTGGATTTTGCCCCAGACTACTTATACACAGTTCCTATACTATGGGGGATTGATCGCTTAATGAGCGGTGGTTACAGGGGGCAGGCACAAGAGGGGGAGCGGGCAGGGGATGGGAAAGTGGAGGGGACAGGGACAGGGCCAGGGGTAAGTGTGTGGGAACCAGAAGTAAAGGAAACGAGGAAATGAAGGGGAAATGAAATGGAGGTGGGACAAATTGGAAACAGGCCGGAACCAAAACCAGAAACAAACTGGAACAAATCCAGAAACAAATCTGGAATTAACCAGGAAATGGATGAACTCTGACATTACCCCCCTCTTAAGCCCGATTGTCCCGAGCAGGCTGGAAGGATTGATCTGTGGAAACATCCGGAGTTCTTGTGCCACGTAACATGTCAGGCAATAATCGTTCTCTGTTCGAAGAAGCTTGTCTCCACCGTGAAGAGGCTGCGCAGGCATTGAGGGAGGCACAGGAGGAGGCCAGGCTCGCAGAGGAGGAGCGGAAGAAGGAGGAGGCGAAGTGGAAGGCGGCTGAGGCAGCGCGTCGTAAGGCAGCTGCGGAGGCCAAGGCCGCTGCAGAGGCCAAGGCTGCCGTGGAGGCTAAGGCTACCACAGAGGCTACTGCCAGAAGGGTCCAGGAGGACTCTGCGAACCAGCCATGAGTCCATGTCTTGGTGAAGTTCCGCTTACTTAGTAACAATATCCTCCAGGTCTACCGTGTGTGTCCACTGTATTCAGCACCAGATCCCTTGTGTCCCCCAGGACAAGCCGGGAACATGGGCATGCCAGCCGTGCTTCATGGCGAAGGTTCGATGCACGCTGGGCAACGAAGGGGCGTCCAGAGCCGAGCCATCGATGGGTTGGGGCTGTGCTCGTGCTCCTGCAGCGGATGTCCAGCTCCGACTGGCAGTAGCCGCAGAGCAAAGTGCACTTGCACACAAACAGTCGGCCGAGGCGTTGGAGAAGCAGGCCCGGGCCATGGAGGAGATGGCATTGTCGGTGGGGGAGATGTGAGACTCTCTCCAGGCCATCGCCTGGCACCTGGTCCCTCGCCAGGTGGTTTCTCATCCTTTGGTCCCAAGTCCAGAGTGGATGGGATCAGGTCTGGAACAGTCGAGCCGGCCTCTGGTGGGGGTCCATTGTCCAGACGCAGGATCAAGCATCAGCATACTGAGGAGCCCATCAACATAACGGACAGTGAGGGTGGTAACAATGATGTTGATGACAAGGACAATGAGGATGAGGGCAAGGACGATGAGTAGTCCAAGTTGTTGTTCTGTCCTCCACTCCTCCCTTTTTCCTTTTTCTTTTTTTTTGCTGTAAATACGTTGTTCCTTGAATCCATCAATGCGTCGACCAGTCTGGGAGGTCCGTTGGAGACTCCGTAAGGAACTGGGGGGTCCTGAATGGTATGGATGTGAACTCCACAGCATTAATGCATCTCGGGGCCTCCGGATGAGTCCGGTGGAATTCCTGAATGGCCTCTGGGGCGTTTTCCAGGTTGGCTTCAGGGACCCACTCATTGTTGGAAGCAGGCTGGTCAGCCACTTTTCTGCATCATATTAGATATAATGAGCATTGCATTTATTATATCTAACTAGATGTTTACAGGAGGGGGCCCCTGGGGGCCCCTGCAATACAATCTAGGGGCCCCCCAAGCAGCCCAGGGGCCCCTGCCAGATTATGCATTATTAATTAATTTATTATTATTATTATTATTATATTAGTATATACATCCATAGGCTCGCCCAGTGGGGCTCACCCTGTGCCCAAGAAGAGCAGCCAGAGGCTGCTCTTCTTGCGCAATTATAGCTAAAGAAAAAACACTTACCTGGAATTCACCCCAGTTGGGGCCTGGGTTCCAATTGGGTGATCCCTCAAGGGGGTGTCTCATGGTTTTCATTCGTGCAGGCCTGCGCGGTTTCGTTTTCATTCGTGTGGTTGTGCGCGGTTTCGTTCCCGGTTTTCGTTCATGGTGTGTCGTTTGGCAGGTCCATGGTCGGGGGTTCATGTTGGTTCTGGTCCAATATCTAGAGAAGTAATCAATGAATTAATTAAACATGAATGCAGCGCAAAAAGAGCAGCTTATGCTGCTCTTTTTGCGCCACAAGAATAAGGAATAAAAATTAAAATAAAATAAAAAAAACCTTGTAGTACCTGCTGCAGCAGTGTGGGGTACTGGGGCCATGTACTCTCACTCGTACGTATGAGGGTTTGTACGGGTGCTTGTTGTTCGGGCATCGATAAGGGGGGGACGGGGGTTTTGCCTCACTACTGTACATGACAGAACTTTTTAAGTTAGAAATTAAAAACCACGCAAAAAGAGCAGCTTTCGCTGCTCTTTTTGCGGGGCTGTAGCTACTGAGGGGAGTGGGGACTCACCTTATATAGAACCACACACCCACTGTGGTGGGTGTGTGATTCCGGGCCCTTATTTGGTGCATTGCCATGGGCTGCATCCTCATTTGGCGCAGTGCCATATGTTGCGTCATTGGCACATTGGCGTGTCGCGTTGCTGTGTTGCATTACCGTGTCATGTTGCCGTGTATTGCGTTGCTGCGTCGCGTTGCCATGTTGCATTGCCATGTTGCGTTGCCATGTTGCATTGCCATGTCACGTTGCTCTCATCGTTTCGCGGGTTATTGTCATGCATTGGATGGACCCCAATCTAGAATAAACCATGTCAGTGAAAAAAATTCCAAAGCAGCGCAAAAAGAGCAGCGAAAGCTGCTCTTTTTGCGTGGCTGTATAGGTTGGGGGGGAGGCTCATCTTATATAGAACCACACCCCGCCATAGTGGATGTGTGGTTCATGCAGCCGTTCGCTGTGTGCGTTGTCATTTGTCCTGGTGCATTGGTCGTTGGTTGTTGGTCACATTTTTTTTGGTCGTGTTGTATGGAAAGGGGGGTGGGTCGTTTGGCATATCCCCGGGCTCTCGTTTCGGCAGGTTTTCACCTTCGGGACATAGAATAACAAATTACATTAGTTAAAAATTAAAACCCACACAAAAAGAGCAGCGACAGCTGCTCTTTTTGTGCAGTTGAATATATTTGGGGGGGGGGGGACTCATCTTATGTAGAGAACCACACACCCACCATAGCAGGTGTGTGGTTTGTGCGGCCACTCAGTCAGGGCATTGTCACACCCGTCATGCTGTCGTGGTTTTCATTCTCGTGTTGTTGTTGGCATGGTGCTGTTTGGACCCTCGTCGTTTGGCGAGTTTTTGACTGGTGCCTAGGACCAGGTCACGATCTAAAGGCATGAAATGTGTGTTAGTAAACAAGTTCAAAGCAGCACAAAAAGAGCAGCTTTCGCTGCTCTTTTTGCGCCGTTATAGCTACTACGATTTAAAAAAACACTCACCTTAGATGACCACACACCCGCAGCGGCGGGTGTGTGGTTGTCTGCTGCAATTCCTGGGCGTTCATCCTCCTTTCTGGGTGGTTGTATTCAGGTTGTATTTGGGTTGTTAGTTGCGAAGAAAGAACATGACTCAACGCCGGCAATTGCCAGCACCCAAAAAGCGCCCAAGTCCTAGTGCCACAAATTAATAGCAAGTAACTAGACATGAAATAAATAATATATAATAAATATTAGTCCAAAAATGCGAAGAAGACGACAATAGTAAGTCAGAGCTCAGTAAGGCACGAGATGCCTAATTGCAAAGTGGATTGGGTGACTTCTATGGTTCAGAATTAGCCCAAATTTAAATATATTGGTGGTATAGATAAACCCTACATGAGCGATTGATTATCTTGGACAATCCTTTCACTTTTTAATTTTTCACGCCTTCAATTCCTTAAATAGGGAATTGAAGGCACAAAATTTTTTTTCAAAATGGAAGGATCGTCCGGAATAATCAATCGCTCATGTAGGGTTTATCTATACCACCAATATATTTAAATTTGGGCCAATTCTGAACCATGGAAGTCACCCAATCCACTTAACAATTAGGCATGCCTTATTGAGCTCTGACTTATTTTCATTGTATTCTTCACATTTTTGGATAAATATTTATTATATAGTATTCAGTCCATGTCTAGATATTTGTTACTAACATGTATTCTGCTTGTAGCAACTTGGGCGCTTTTGATTACCGGCAATTGCCGGTGTTGAATTGCACAACTACACAGCCACCCAGCAATGCCAGAAAGGTGACCACACAACCACACACCCGCTGCAGCGGGTGTGTGGTACTATTTAAGGTGAGTTCCCCCCCTGCCCCAATAGATACTGTGGTGCAAAAGAGCAGCGAAAGCTGCTCTTTTGCACTGCATTGAATTTCTTTACTAACATCCGTCATTATTATTCTAGGTCCTGACCTAGTCCCTGGTGCCAAACGACAACACCCAACCAGCCAGGGCCCCCACGGCAACACGCCAAACAAAGCCACACCAAACCCGGAGACGCCAAATGAAGGTGTGAGAGGTGGCAACGTGAACCACACACCCGCCACAGTGGGTGTGTGGTTCTATGTAAGGTAAGTCTGCTTGTACACCTCCAACGGCGCGAAAGAGCAGCAGATGCTGCTCTTTTGCACTGATTTTAATTCTTAACTAATTCATTATTTATTATTGTAGGTTATTGACCAGAAGCAGCAAAATAATGATGTGCCGAATGAACCACCCCCCCACAAATGATGATGCAACCCGCCAATGATGGCAGGCCAGACAAAACCCCAGACAGAACCACACACCCGCTTTGGCGGGTGTGTGGTAATTTTAAGGTAAGCATCTGTACAACCATGCAAAAGGAGCAGCATATGCTGCTCCTTTTGCATGGCTTTTCTTTCTTTTTTGATTTTTTTTTCACTAACATATTGCTTATTGGTCTGGATCATCATCTGAGGTCACAATGAAACCCCCCGCCTAACGAAACGCACAAACACAACCCGCCAAAACCCCAACGAAACGATGGCCGCCCACGATCAGCCCACCAGATGAAACCCATGACACGAGACCAGAAAATGCAGATGGAACCACACACCCGCTTCAGCGGGTGTGTGGTAATTTAAAGGTAAGTACAATGACGCAAAAGGAGCAGCATACGCTGCTCCTTTTGCGTGGCTTTTCTTTTTTTTTTTGGTTTACTAACATCCTATTTATTATTCTAGGTTGTCACAACACCCAATCAAGACCCACGACCCCACCGAACGAAACCTGAGAAGGGAAACCTGCGAACCCCATAAATGACGACCAGCCACCGTACCGAGTACGAACCGCACGACCGCAGTACAAAACAAGCAAACCCGCCGAACAAACGAATGCCCGCCTGACCAAAACCCAACATACGAATGCCCACCCAATGCCCACCCACCAAATGAGCATGGGCCAAACGGCCACCTGCCAAACAAAACTGCCCACACCACACACCCGCCAAAGCGGGAGTGTGGTAATATATAAGGTAAGTAGTGCATGCAACCATGCAAAAAGAGCAGCAAATGCTGCTCTGTTTGCGCTGGTTATAGATTTTCACTGACATCTTATCAATTTTTTCTAGGACATCGCCTGAACCAGAAGCTGCCAGACGAACACACACCAAACGAGCCCCCCCTCCCAAACGACAATCTGCTGAACGAACCCCCGCCCAATGAAAACCCACCGAACAAAGACATGCCAACCACACACCCACTGTGGCAGGTGTGTGGTGATATATAAGGCAAATAGATCTAGTGTATGCAACAGTGCAAAAAGAGCAGCATTTGCTGCTCTTTTTGCACTGGTTATAAATTTTAACTAACATTCTATCGATTTTTCTAAGACATCACCTGAACAAGCCCCCCCCCTCCTCCCAAACGGCAATCCACCAAACGAACAACCGCTGAACGAAGACCCGCCCAATCAAAACCTGCCGAATGAAGGACCCACGCGAACCACACACCCGCCACAGCGGGTGTGTGGTCCTATATAAGGTAAGTCACCCACAGTAGATACAGCCACGCAAAAAGAGCAGCTTAAGCTGCTCTTTTTGTGCTGGTTTGAATTTCTAACTAACTTGTATCTTATTATTTTAGGCCACAATCTGATGAACCAACACCTGCATGACCCCAGCCGAAACCCCCTACATGGAAACCTGCTGAATGAACAGCTGTCTTACCAAAACCCATGACTAAAGACCTGCCAAGCAAAGCCCTGAATGAAAACATGCGACTGAGGTGAGGCTGAGGGTAGATAGATGTGTATAATACTTGTATAATAATAATATGTATGAGAATCAACAATAATAAGTAAATAATCATAGTTGCCGATAAGCCTGTATGGCCTGTTGACCTGCTTGGGGGCAGCCGTCTAAGTCTTGATTCCCTAAGTCTCAATTTTGGTGAATTTTTCCAAGTTCAGAGCCAGGGGCCCCTGGGGCCCCTTGTCTAAGGGTCTGAAATCACCCCCGGAGGCCCCAGGGGCCCCCGCCTAAAAACATCTAGTTAGACTATTTACATGCAAGGCTCATTGTATCTAACTAGATGTATATTTGTGGCTGACTGGGTTGGTCAGAAGCCGGGTACCCCTTCCACTTCACTAGATACTGGAGTTTCCAGCGGAAATACCTGGAATTCTCGATTTGCTTGACTTCATACTCCTCTTCACCTCCTCGTAAGATTGGGGGTGGTGGGGGGTGAGCTGTGCACTCTGCAATCAGGTCCAGTTGGAAGGCGTGGAGTTTGGATACATGGAACACTGGGTGGATATGCATGGAGGCAGTGGAGTTTGAGGTGGATGGCAGAGTGGGAGATGACTTTATCAACCTTATAGGGTCCAAGCCATTTGTCAGAGAGTTTTTTGGTGGGCGGTCGGTGGAGATGTCGCATGCATCTAGCCAAACTTGGTCGCCAATTGTGTATTCCGGAGCATCCGTGCGGTGGGCATCATAGAAGTGTGCCATGTCTTCTGCAGCCCTCCATACGGTGGCCTGGGCTTCGTCCATAGCCTTCCGCATCCAAGTGATGAAGTCTGAGGTGGCTTCAATCGTCCCGGCATGGACTGGTTCAGTGCCAAGGCAAGGGACCTGTCTGGAGTCCAGCCGGAATGGGGTCTGGCATGTAGAGGAGTGCACACAGTTGTTATATGTGAATTCCGCAATAGGGAGCCATTCTGCCCAGTCGTTCTGCTGGTGGTTAACAAAGATCCAGAGGTATTGCTCAATTTCCTGATTGACATGCTCCGTCTGTCCATCTGTCTGGGGGTGGAATGCTGTTGAGAAATTCACCTTAACGCCAAGGAGTGAGTTCAGCTCCTTCATGAACTTGGAAGTGAAGGTGGTGCCTCGGTCGCTGATAATGGTTTCTGGAAGGCCGTGATGTCTCCACATGTTGTCTCAGAACAGATGGGTGACCCCAGCAGAATCGACTGTGGCAGCCCATGCTGTAAATTTTTTGCAAAAAATGCGGTAACTTACTGTAGAAAGTTACATCAAAGTATGGTAACTTGCAGTAACTTTTTTGCATCAAGTGTTGCATCAAGCTTGGTAACCCCGTTTCATTAAACCTTTTGCTACCAGGCTATTATTTATTATTCCAGTTACATAATATATATTTTATAATATGAAAATCCCTAAATGCAGTAATTAGATAGCCCAATAAGGAAGGGTGCATTAGATAATATCCCATAATAACCTTGGAAAAATATCCAGTTACATAATACACTGATTCCTATGGAAAAAAAAGCCTAAATGCGGAAATTAGATGAACTACATCAAGAAAAAATTTCCCCATCCAGCCCAATGGGGGCCCAGGACCAGGGGGTGGTGCCTGGGATAGATGGATGGACCCCTAGGGACCCTGATACAGTGAAAAAACCAGGCCCAGGGCCACTGGTTAGTGCCTGAAACAATGAGAACAGTAAAAACAGCACTGGAACCACCGGAAATTGCTGGAAAATAAGCGCTGGACGGACGAGTCTGAAATTTGGCACATGATTAGAAACTATTAGGATGCAAATAATATCAAAATTTCAGCCCAATCCATGCATTACTTATGGAGATATGAGCCAAACAAGTTTACACATTAAAAATTGATTTCCTCCCCCTATACAATAGCTAGGGACTTGAAAATTTACACAGATTATAAGGCCATTATGAAGTAATCATGTGCCAAAAATCAGCCCAATCCATCCACTTAAAGAGGGGGAACTGGGCAAGGGGGACTGGAACCACCAGAAGATGCCGGAAAATAAGCGCAGGGCAGACAAGTCTGAAACTCGGCACGTATGAAGAGACTATTAGACCAAAAATCATATCAAAATTTCAGCCCAATCCATGCATTACTTATGAAGATATCAGCCAAACAAGTCTGGACATTGAAAATTGATTGACCCCCTCTACAGTCAAGATATGAACTTGAAATTTTACACAGAGTATAGTCATATAATGTACTATATGTATACCAAATATCAGCCCAATCAGTTGAGTTTGAGACATTCAACTCCCTTGGCAGGCAGAAAAGAGAAAAAACCCCACCATCAATGTGAATCACCCCACATTGGGCCCAAAATAGGTGGAATTGACCTGTAATATTATGATACAGACTATATCCAAAAATGGAATGAATTGGATGTGTGGAAGTGGCTGAAATTGAGGGGGAGGGGGAGGACAATCAAAAGGGAATTACACAGGATGTAGAGCAGGGATGGATCTGATATTAGGCCACTAGTGTAATACAGATATGGGGAGTTCATATGCCAAATATCAGCCTCACCAGACTCCATTTAGGCATTGCTCCACATCATCCCCCCCTAACTCACAATTTCCTACCCAGGGCCTTCCATCCATGCCATTACCCTGAAAATTCACAGTTGGCCCATCCAAACACATTCATAACATCCCTCAAAATTTCAGATTTTTTATTGCAATGTGAGACCTTGCAGAATATTTTCAAGTTTCACTGTAATACACCCTCCAGTGGGGGCACTTCCAGCACTCCAATGACTCTGATTTTGTGTAGGCCACACCTGGTCACCATTTGAGGCCCAGGTGCAAAATTTCAGGCCATTCTAAGCACTTCTGGCATTGGTCACATGACCCAGATCTTCCCCTCCCCCTGCTTCACTCAGTGATCCAATTTGCATGGACTTTGTGGCCATTTGTAGTAGTAGTAGGTGACACCCCATGATTCCAATTTGAAGACATTCCATGGAATATTTATTGAGTTATTCAAGAAACATTCCAGATCAATTCAAGAACCACGGTATGGAATGTCTTCAAATTGGAATCATGGGGTGTCACCTACTACTACTACAAATGGCCACAAAGTCCATGCAAATTGGATCACTGAGTGAAGCAGGGGGAGGGGAAGATCTGGGTCATGTGACCAATGCCAGAAGTGCTTAGAATGGCCTGAAATTTTGCACCTGGGCCTCAAATGGTGACCAGGTGTGGCCTACACAAAATCAGAGTCATTGGAGTGCTGGAAGTGCCCCCACTGGAGGGTGTATTACAGTGAAACTTGAAAATATTCTGCAAGGTCTCACATTGCAATAAAAAATCTGAAATTTTGAGGGATGTTATGAATGTGTTTGGATGGGCCAACTGTGAATTTTCAGGGTAATGGCATGGATGGAAGGCCCTGGGTAGGAAATTGTGAGTTAGGGGGGATGATGTGGAGCAATGCCTAAATGGAGTCTGGTGAGGCTGATATTTGGCATATGAACTCCCCATATCTGTATTACACTAGTGGCCTAATATCAGATCCATCCCTGCTCTACATCCTGTGTAATTCCCTTTTGATTGTCCTCCCCCTCCCCCTCAATTTCAGCCACTTCCACACATCCAATTCATTCCATTTTTGGATATAGTCTGTATCATAATATTACAGGTCAATTCCACCTATTTTGGGCCCAATGTGGGGTGATTCACATTGATGGTGGGGTTTTTTCTCTTTTCTGCCTGCCAAGGGAGTTGAATGTCTCAAACTCAACTGATTGGGCTGATATTTGGTATACATATAGTACATTATATGACTATACTCTGTGTAAAATTTCAAGTTCATATCTTGACTGTAGAGGGGGTCAATCAATTTTCAATGTCCAGACTTGTTTGGCTGATATCTTCATAAGTAATGCATGGATTGGGCTGAAATTTTGATATGATTTTTGGTCTAATAGTCTCTTCATACGTGCCGAGTTTCAGACTTGTCTGCCCTGCGCTTATTTTCCGGCATCTTCTGGTGGTTCCAGTCCCCCTTGCCCAGTTCCCCCTCTTTAAGTGGATGGATTGGGCTGATTTTTGGCACATGATTACTTCATAATGGCCTTATAATCTGTGTAAATTTTCAAGTCCCTAGCTATTGTATAGGGGGAGGAAATCAATTTTTAATGTGTAAACTTGTTTGGCTCATATCTCCATAAGTAATGCATGGATTGGGCTGAAATTTTGATATTATTTGCATCCTAATAGTTTCTAATCATGTGCCAAATTTCAGACTCGTCCGTCCAGCGCTTATTTTCCAGCAATTTCCGGTGGTTCCAGTGCTGTTTTTACTGTTCTCATTGTTTCAGGCACTAACCAGTGGCCCTGGGCCTGGTTTTTTCACTGTATCAGGGTCCCTAGGGGTCCATCCATCTATCCCAGGCACCACCCCCTGGTCCTGGGCCCCCATTGGGCTGGATGGGGAAATTTTTTCTTGATGTAGTTCATCTAATTTCCGCATTTAGGCTTTTTTTTCAATAGGAATCAGTGTATTATGTAACTGGATACCATTTGGGAATCATTATATAATATTTTTAGTCACCCCAAACCCAGTATGGAAATTATCCTAAATAGGAAATGATTGGATGCAAATCCATTAAGAACCCAACTGAGCCATTGGCTGATATTAAAATGCCCGGGGTTACCACAGCTGATGCAACAGCCAACCTGATGCATCAAAAACGTGGTAACGGTAACTTACTGTAATCTTTGCAAAGCTCTCATGGTAACTTACTGTTCCCAATGCAAAAAGGCTACATCATCAGGTGACTGGTGGTCATGGGCATTGCATGGATTCCTTTGGATAATCGATCGACAATGATCATCATGCTGTCAAATCCATGTGATTCCGGGAGTTCCGTGATCATGTCCATGGATATGACCTGCCATCGACAGTCCAGCACAGGGTTGGGGTGGAGTGTTCCGGACGGCTTGGAGGGGAAGGTTTTCGTCCGGTTGCAAGTGTCACAGGCAGAGACATAGGTCGCAATGTATTGAGACATCCCCAGCCACCAGTAGTGGCAGGACACCAGCTCGTATGTCTTCCACCATCTGGGGTGACCTGTGGTTGGAGTATCATGGTGCTCATGCACGAGGTCATGATGGAGTTTGGGGTCCAATGGGACATACTGTATACGCGGCCTCGGTAGAGAACCATGGAGCCATGGAGTTCCCAATCCTTGAGGTGTGTCTTCGGTCCATCCCCATTCAGCTCCTTAACGATCTGGACCACTTTATTGTCGATCTCCATTGCCCTTTTAATCTGTGCCATCAGGCTCCGGCTGGGCCCTTCAACTGTGATGACCTCTGGGGAGTTGGTGGCCCATGTTTGGAAGGCGGCTGGTTTCAGGAGCACCACATTGGAATTGTCAGAGTCCCCATGTGGATGGTCTGACCAGTGTGAGAGGGCATCAGGCTTCCCGGATTGTGTGCCGGAACGGTGTTGGAGGGTGAAGTTATCTCTCTCTT
>MU129281.1:16754-38002 GCA_014904985.1 Hydnum rufescens UP504
GGCATCAGGTCTTCCCCGATTGTGTCCGAAACGGTGTTAGAGGGTGAAGTTGAACTGAGAGAGAATATGCTCCCGGGCCCCTTGCCTCCTGTTCAACTTCTGGCAGACCAGAAGTAGCTGAGTTCTGGTGTCAATCAAGATCTAGTGAGGGGAACCTTCGAGGTAGTGTCTCCAAGCTTCTAAGGCCTGGATGATGGCTAAGAGCTCCTTGTCGTAGATGTTGTAGTTTCTCTCAGCCTTGGATAAGCTTTTGACAAGAAGCCCACTGGGTGCCACTTCCCGTCATCTTGGAGTTGGGAGAGTACAGCTCCTGTTGCATACCTGGAGGTGTCTGCTTCCACTCAGAAGCGTCCAGACTTGGAGGGAAACACCAGGATCAGTGCAGAGGTGATGAGGGCTTTCAGTTTGAGGAAGGTGTTACATTCTGCATCGGTCCACTGGAAGGGTGTGTCTTTCCGGGTGAGGTCATTCAGAGGTCTGGCAACCTTGGCGAAATCCTGAATGAATCGTCAGTAGAAGTTAATGAACCCTAAGAATGACTGTGTTTCTTTCAGGTTTTTGGGCTCTGGCCAGTCTGTTACGCCTCCAACTTTGACAGGGTCCATCTCCACATGGTCTGGTGTGAATATCATCCCCAGGTATTCGATCCGATCTCGGAACAACTCACACTTCTCCGGTTTCAGGAAGAGTTTGTTTTCTCGGAGGGTCTGTAGGATGCCTCGGACTCCTCAGATGTACTCTTCTCAAGTCTTGGCAAAGCATAAGATGTCATCTAGGTACACAATGCATACTCCGTTGTCGATCCATTCCCTGAGGACGTCATTGATCATGTTCTGGAATGTCCCGGGGGTGTTGCAAAGTCTGAAGAACATTACCAACAGTTCGAACAGTCCTTGGTTTGTCTGGAATGCTGCTTTCCATTCGTCTCCTTCTGCCATCCAGATGTTCTGGAATCCCCACCAGAGGTCAAGTTTCCCAAACACTTTGGCTCCACAGAGTCGATTGATGACATCAGAGATCAGGGGTAAGGGGTACACGTTCTTAACCGTGATGTCGTTGAGTTTCCAGTAGTCCTGGACTAGGTGGAACCCTGCATCCTTTTTCTTCATGAAGAACACTGGAGCAGCCATTGGAGACTTTGATGGACGGATTTGACTGGAAGCGAGATTCTCCTTCAGGAAGTTGTCAAGTTCTTTCTGTTCACCTGGGGACAGTGGGAACAGTTTGGCGGGAGGAGGTAGCTGAGTTCCTTCTTGGAACTCAATGTGGTGGTCCCATGGCTTCCGGGTGGGGAGTTGGTCAAAGGAGTCTTTGGAGAACATGTTGTGGAAGATAAAAACATCCAGTATCAGAAAATGCGAATATCCATTGATCCCAGCCATTGGAATGATCATGTGACCTATTACGAAATCAATTACGGCTATGCGCAGAAATCGAATTCGTTCTATAACTCTGTCAGTTTTGATCAGAGAGGTACACCCATATAACTCTCGGAAAGCCACGATTCATACCTTTCGAATGGTACCAAACACAAGTCGAACGGACCAGAAATGCACTCTCCAGACCAATATTACTGTCAAAATCCGGGATTTTCAGTAAAAAATGAATTTCTCCATCAGTTCGCATCCAATCCTCTCAGAACAACCACGCCTGGAAAGATATAAAAAATCCGCATCCAACGGTACTGAGCACGCGAAGAACAGATCAAAACTGAACTCTACAGAACAATATTACTATCAGAATCAACACCCATCAGTAAAAAACGAATTTCTCTGTCAGTTTACACCGGATCTGCTCGGAACCACTGCGCCCAGAAAGCTGTTAAAAATCTGCATCGAATGATACCAAGAACGTCTATTACGGATGGAAACTGTTGTTTCTGCATCAAATCCCATCCCATGCACTTGTCCTCATTATCAACCAGCAACAAAAACATCTTAACCACTGGACTACAAACAAATTAATCTCTAAGAACTCAGAAATATCCTTTGATTTCATCTCCCATTGCCACAAATAACTTCAAGAACCTCACAGATAAGAAAGATAACACTCCCTTGACTACCCTTTTGTTCTGTTTATGAATGACTCACCCTCCTTACAACCACTTTATGAAAGATAACACCTTCTTAGCAACCCTTTTGTTCTGTTCATGAATGACTCACCTATCTTGCAACCACTTCATGAATGACTCACCTATCATGCAACCACTTTGTGAATGACTCACCCTCCTTGACAACCCTATTGTTCTCACATATGACTCACCCAGGAGTGAGTCATATTCTTTAAACACAGCCACCTTCAGAAAGGTATAAAAGCTGGTAGATTTTCCTGTATCCCCCCATCATCTTCTCACTACTGGAATATACTACTGTCTACAAATCTGCTTGCATCTGAAGAGAGTACTGATCTGAAAGCCATCTGGAGCTAAGTCATATACAAGGTTGTTAAGACTAAGTCACTGGAAGCCCTCTATGCAAAATACTAAGCCAAGGATAGTTGCAGGACCTAAGGTTAGAGTTGCTGGACATCCAAGGAAAGGTGAGTAATAACAAAGCCAAGTCAGAAGAAGAAAGAAACATATTGACACACTGAATCAAGCTTAAACTAGTCTAGTACCCTCTTTAGAATCCGCATTTTGACCAGGAGGACACAAATAGGTACACACAAATAGCAGTAAACAGTTCAATACAACACATATAAGCCTTTCACAAGCGTCCCACGATACATCATTGACTATAGCTAGTCCATACCATCACCTTACCATCACTGAATACCATACACAACTTGTTAGAGAGTGATCAACCATCAGAGCGAACCAGCCCATTGAATAAAAACAGAAATACAGTCTCCCATCTACACACTGGCTGAACCAGAGTTTGATTTGACAGTCATCGGAGCTCCCAATCCTTCTTCTATAACGTCTTGGAAGTCACGGAATTCCTCGGGTACGAGCTCCTCGAAGGTTTTGGCAGGTTTGTTTGCTTTCATCTTAGCAGCCTCTGCCAGCCTCTGAGAAGGGGTGGACGTTGCTCGGATGATTTCAGAGTGTTCGCTGTCGTCAGGGAAGTAGGCTGCAAAAATAGCATCCCCTTTTTCCAAGGTCAGGGTCTCATCATCATCGTCCAGTGGTGCGGGCTTGTTCTGGGTGTCTCCACGGCTTTCTGACCATCTCTCTCTCGTCGGCATTCCGTATTCCATATTCTCCAGATCATTGCTCGGCAGTCAGATGGGCATCGGGTCAGTGTCAGCTTCCCTGTTGTCCAGTTGATCTCCAGGTTGTGGTGGTGGAGCCAGGTGTGCCCTATGATCAATTTGGTTTTACCCAGTCCAATCACGGAGAACACCACCTGTTCGGAGTGGTTGTCAATCCGGAGGATGACTTCTACTTCTTCATGGACAGATCCCATCTCATTGAGCATTCCATCAACGTTATAGACTGGGATGGGCGGGCGAGCAGCCGTACATCTAGTCCGTTCTCCTTTGCAAAGGCCGGGTCCATGAACATCCCAGTTGCTCCAGAGTCTAGTAGAGCAGTTCCAGCACAGATGGCTCCAGTCCTGGGTGATTGGATTTTCACCTTGACTTCCGTGGCTCATCTAGGTCTTCGGAGAGGAGGCAGATTGAGGGTGGAGGGCTATAAACGGGGTTGGTATAGGTGGATACATTTTCAGAATCATCACTCTCATCATCCGAGAAAAACATGTCATTTCCAATTCCATATGTACAGTTTTGGAGGGGGGTGAATCTGTTGTCAGGCAGGACACATCCTTCACTGCTGACTGTTGGGAAAACCCTGTGGAGTAGATCCTGAGGGTTCCGGTGTGTCCTTTGCAGGTGGGAACAGCTTCCGCAGTTCCTCACGGATGATTGCTCCAATGTCTTCCATTGCCCAGACGAACTGTTGCGGCTTTCATGGGTGTGGCAGTCACAAGAGATGTGTCCCAGCTCCTGGCAGTTGTAACAACGTCGTGCCTCTTGCTTTCATGTGGAGTCTACATCCATGGGGGCAAACGAAGTTGATGAGGAATGTGTTGCCATGGGAGGCACTGGGGTTGGCCTGGGGCAGGGGGTGTTGTCCAGGGCATCTCCGTGGGTGTTGGAGGGTTCCTTGGTGCATAGGGGTTCATGCTCGCTGTGGCCTGTCGGAACCAGAGGTATAAGTTGTCCAGCTGGCATGCCGTGTCCTGCCATCCTCCAAGGGTCCCTGGTAGGTTGCTGAGGTGCATTTTCTCCAGCAATTGTTCGTTGAGTCCTCGTTGGTATGCATCGATAAGGGCCTCTTCTCCGAAGCCGGTTCAACCTGCCAAGGCATCGAAGTGCATGGTGTACTCCTCGGCAGACATCTTTCCCTGCTTCAGGTTCTGAAGTTGGGACCGGGCGGTGAACTCTCGATCTGGCTCCCCGAAGGCACTCTCAAAGGCAACCAGGAACTCCTCGAAGGTCTCATATGGGTTGTGAGTCTCAGGGTCCAGGAAAGAGGTGGAAAGGCTTTCCGCCCATGCTCCAGTGGTTCCGTCCTTCATCCAGGAGAGGGTGTATAGGATTTTGTGCAGCTCCATGGGGTAGACTCTGGGCTGGAGAGCAATATTCAGCTGGATGGAGCGCAGGAAACCTTCTGTCTTCTTCCGGTCGCCTGAGAATGGTTCAGGGTCTGCCCCTTTGGCCTCACAAGTGGATTGGGTAGGCGGGGGTTGTTGCTGGAGGGTCTGCTGAACTGCGGCAGACACAAAGCCTGCGATGTGTGTCCCTTGGTTTCGCATGTCGTCCAGTTCTTCTCGAAGGGTGGCATTCTGTTGTTGGAGTTGAGTGAGGAGGTGTTGGAGGTGGTCAGCAGTAATGGCTACTGGAGCACCATCGGACATTTCGGAATGAGGGGTAGGAGGGAAATCAGCGATACTAAGCAATCCGGATGGTGGGCTCGTGAAAGAGCTTTGGTCTTCTGTCAGGGCCACACTGCAACGAGAGCACCAAACAAATATAAACACAGATGACTCCAACTAAGTCCGGTATAAGTCCGGCTAAGTCCGGGAGAATCTGGGCATGAACGAGATAACGAGGATGGGACGAAGAGGCAGTCCAGCAGCCCGGAAGGGACTAGGCAGAAATGAGCACAGTGGTCCTTAAGCTCACAGAGTCAACTGGAAAGTACTTGGACTGTAGTCCAGAGTAGAAGCGGAAATCCTGAGATTAACATTAAGGGAATAGGTACAGTGAGGCTAACCTGTAGTCCGGAGTAGAAGCGGAAATCCTGAGAGACCAAAGCTGAGTCTCTGGATTTCGCCCCGGACTACTTATACACAGTTCCTATACTATGGGGATTGATCACTTAATGAGAGGTGGTTACAGGGGGGCAGGCACAAGAGGGGGAGCAGGCAGGGGACAGGAAAGTGGAGGGGACAGGGACAGGGCCAGGGTAAGTGTGTGGGAACTGGAAGTAAAGGAAATGAGGAAATGAAGGGGAAATGAAATGGAGGTGGGGACAAATTGGAAACAGGCCGGAACCAAAACCGGAAACAAACTGGAACAAATTCAGAAACAAATCTGGAATTAACTGGGAAACAGATGAACTCTGACAGTACCACCCCTAATTGGGTGCTCTTTCAAGCATGGAAAGTCCTGGCATTGAGTAGCATCTCAACATTGAGGTGCCCGAAGCAAGCACAACATGGTGCCACACACCCACTGAGGCGGGTGTGTGGCACTATTAGGTGAGTTTCTTTTCTGGGGCCTGGCACGATGCCAAAAGAGCAGCATTAGCTGCTCTTTTGGCATTGCTTGAATTCCTTTTTTTTTTTTACTAATGTACTCATTATTCTAGCTACTCTTTCCCTCCATGAAACTCCACCCAAAGAATGCCAGACAAGCCCTACAGCAAAATACAGGAGCATGCACAGCCACAAGATCAGTCAAGTATCCACAACATATACAATGACGGTGTCACACCCACCAAAGCGGGTTAGGTGAGTTTATTTCATTATGCAGTGTATCACAATGCCAAAAGAGCAGCACCAGCTGCTCTTTTGGCATTGCTTGTATTATTATTTTTTACTAACATATTCACTCTTCTAGGTACTTCCTCCCTCTGTGAAACCCATGCCCAGTCAATCAGAGCCTGTGGCGAAATATGGAGTGTGCAGCCACTTAGATCCTGAGCCCTGAGAACTTAATATGAATACGATGACAAATCAGATATGGCACCACACACCCGCTTTGGTGGGTGTGTGGTGACATCAGGTATGTCTAATCCCATGGTGCCAAAGGAGCAGCAGAAGCTGCTCTTTTGGCACCCCTCTATTTTCTTTTTTTTTACTGATGTATTATTTATCATTGTTCTAGATCCCTTCCCTAAGCAAAAACCTGCCCAACAAGGACATGGACCAGCCCCCAACATGATATTTGATGCGCAGCTGCCCAAGCCTGGAGTGCCCAGCCCCTGAACATGACGATCAACCTAATCTCATACCACACACCCACAGCCTGTGGGTGTGTGGTACTAGTTGTAAGTTTCTCTGACAATGGGGCCCAAAGAGCAGCAGTAGCTGCTCTTTGGGCACTTGTCAGGGTCTGCCCCTTACTCTGGTCAACTCCAGTCTACTCCGGATCACTCTGGTCCTTGTCCACCCACCTCCAGTCCAGTTCTCCACTTATTTCCTTTGCCCAAGTCCACTTTGCTTCCAGTTTGACTCTGGTCCAACCCTATCTTGGTTTCATTTCCTTTTCATTTCCTATTGCTTCCGGTTTGCCCCTGGCCGAGTTCCTGTTCCTGTTCCTGTCCCCCTTGTAACCACCCCCAGTTTAGCGATCACTCCCCTGTAGTATAGTCATCATGTATAAGTAGTCTGAGAGCAAAGTCCAGAGACCCCAGCTTTGGTCTCTCAGGATTTCTGCTGTTACTCCAGACTACAGGTCAGCCTTCATGTATTCCATATTCATATTACATAATCTCAGGATTTCTGCTGTTACTCTGGACTACAGGTCCGAGTACTTTCCAGTTGACTCCATGAGCTTAAGGACTGCTGTGCTCATTTCCACCTAGTCCCCTCCAGGCTGCTGGACTGCCTCTCCATCCCCTCTTATCCTTGTTATCTCATTCTTGCCCAGATTCTCCTGGACTTAGCCAGACTTACACTGGACTTAGCCAGAATTATCTGTGTTTATATTTGTTTGGTGCTCTCATCACAGCATGGCCCTGACAGCACTACTTCTATTTTTTTTTAAACTAATGTATTCTTCATCCTCCTAGGTGTCTTCTTGATACATGAAACCCCCTGACAAGAACAGAGCCAAGGTCCAAGACGAAACATGGACTGGCACAGCCACCTGTGACTTGATATGAACACCCCCATCACACACAGCTGAAGACTGCACCTAAGGGCCCAGCCCCAAACACCAAGACCACCCAACCTCAATTATCTGCACCTATATGACAATGCAATAAAAATATGGTGCCACACGCCCACTAAAGCAGGTGTGTGGCAAGATTAGGTGAGCTTTTCAATTATGAGTGTATGACGACGCCAAAAGAGCAGCACCAGCTGTGCTTTTGGCATTACCTTCTTTTTTCTTTTTCTTTACTAATGTACTATTATTCTAGGTACCTCCACTGCATGATACCCTGCCTAATGATGTGATCCGAGAGCCCAGCCCCCAACACATGCAATATACATGACAATGGACACCACACACCTGCTCCAGCAGGTGTGTGGTAATCCCTGGTGAGTTTTCATTACAACATATACAACGGCACTGAAAGAGCCACAGTAGCTGCTCTTTTGGTGCTGCTGCTGGCTTTTTTTTACTAAAATATGATTCATCATCCTAGGTTCCCTCCCCCTACATGAAACCCCACACAATGAGAGAACAGCAGCGGCCTACAATGAAATCAGGACATGCAGCCACCAATGATCCCACATGAGAACCCAGCCCCCGATCACCCACGATCTATGCGATGAGGGCAATACATGGTGAGTTTCACACTGCAACATGTATAGGTGTGCCCAAAGAGCAGCAGTAGCTGCTCTTTGGGCACTGCTTCTATTTTTTTTTAAAAGACCAATGTATTATTCATTATTCTAGGTATCCTGGATGCATGAAACCCCACCCAACAGAACACAGCTGATGGATGTGCGCAGCCACCCACAACCCGATATGAACACCCCCATGAACACCTCGGTCAGCCACTTGGGCTGACCTTAATAGGCAGGACAAATCCCTCATCTAGTCAGGCTAAGAGGCCTGTTTTTTCTTTGATGTCAATTGACAATCCTCAAATGGACCTTACAGGAAATTGGATGGGACCTAATATCAATGCTACATGGATCACTGAATGGCTGATCGGGAAGGTGTTGGAAAACCTGGAGGATGCCATTCAGAGGGTCAGTGGGCAATACAGGATTATCAATGATAGTCACAATTATGTATAATGAACTATTTACTGTTCATGTGGATGTGTACATGACTGGGCACCATTAAAGGGAATACAAGTAAAATAGACTGATGGTCTACACTCCAAGAAGAGCACAGAAACCAAAAGCATCAGAAGTCCTTGGGAGTGGGGGCATTGGAAAGCTGTGATTCAGGTGCACAGAATGCACCCACACACAGCTGGACCAACAACCCCCATCCCCCTGGAGGACCACATGGGGGGATTGGGACAAGATTGAGGATAATGAAATGAGAAATGCTTGGATCATGGCATGAATAGGGTTGACAGAACCGGGTGAATGAGACAAATCTAACGAGCCCACAAATGTCCTGAATGGACAAGATTTGATGATCCCAGGCAATGTTGAGTGGGAGCCGGGGAGGAGATGGGGAGCACTGAGGCCAAAAGGTATCAGAATTTCTTGCAAGTGGGGGCATTGGAAAGCTGTGATTCAGGTACACAGACTGCACCCACACACAGCTGTCCCAGAAACCCCATCCCCCTGGAGGACCACATGGGGGGACTGGGACAAGATTGAGGATAATGAAATGAGAAGTGCTCGGATCACAGCGTGAATAGGCTTGATGGATTCGGGTGAATGAGATGAATCTAATGAGCCCATGAACATCCTGAATGGACAAGATTTGATGAACCCAGGAAATGTTGAGTGGGAGCAGGGGAGGAGATGAGGAGCACTGAGGCCAAAAGGTATCAGAATTTCTTGCAAGTGGGGGAACTGGAAGGCTGTGATTCAGGTGCACAGAATGCACTCACACACAGCTGGACCAACAACCCCCATCCCCCTGGAAGACCACCTGAGGGATTGGGACAAGATTGAGGATAATGAAGTGAAAAATGCTTGGATCATGGTGTAAATAGGCTTGGCAGATTTGGACAAATGAGACAGATCCACTGGGCCTACGAATGGCCCAAATGGAAAAGATTTGATGCTCCCAGGAGATGTTGAGTGGGATGAAAGCAGGAGATGAAGAAGCACTGAGGCCATCCACTGAGGGTGGGGGCATTGAAAAACTGTGATTCAGGCACCTAGCAGGCACCCACACACAGCCCTAGCAACAACCCTCATTCCCCTGGAGTATCACATGAGGCAATTGGGAAAGGTTTGAGCTGTTGAGTTGAAGTTGTCTTGCATTCTTTTGAGGTCAGCTTGTTGGAGAGCTGAGCTTTGGGCACACAGAGTGTGCCCACACTCAGCTTCTCCAACAAAGCCATGGTCCCAGCTCCCACTGGGACCATGGCTTTGTTGGAGAAGCTGAGTGTGGGCACACTCTGTGTGCCCAAAGCTCAGCTCTCCAACAAGCTGACCTCAAAAGAATGCAAGACAACTTCAACTCAACAGCTCAAACCTTTCCCAATTGCCTCATGTGATACTCCAGGGGAATGAGGGTTGTTGCTAGGGCTGTGTGTGGGTGCCTGCTAGGTGCCTGAATCACAGTTTTTCAATGCCCCCACCCTCAGTGGATGGCCTCAGTGCTTCTTCATCTCCTGCTTTCATCCCACTCAACATCTCCTGGGAGCATCAAATCTTTTCCGTTTGGGCCATTCATAGGCTTGTTGGATCTGTCTCATTTGTCCAAATCTGCCAAGCCTATTTACACCATTATCCGAGCATTTTTCACTTCGTTATCCTCAATCTTGTCCCAATCCCCCCATGTGGTCCTCCAGGGGGATGGGGGTTGTTGGTCCAGCTGTGTGTGGGTGCATTCTGTGCACCTGAATTGCAGCTTTCCAACACCCCACTTGCAAGAAATTCTGATACCTTTTGGCCTCAGTGCTCCTCATCTCCTCCCCTGCTCCCACTCAACATTGCCTGGGATCATCAAATCTTGTCCATCCAGGATGTTTGTGGGCTTGTTAGATTCATCTCATTCACCTGAATCCATCAAACCCATTCTCACCATGATCTGGGCATTCCCCACTTTATGATGCATGTAGTATTGATATTGAGTCCCATCCACTTTCCTGTAAGGTCAATTTGAGGATTGTCAATTGACATCCCAGAAAATTATGCCTCATTAGTCCAGCTAAACAACCTCTGATGGTACTCCTTTTGAGGTCGGCCTCAGTAGTTCACCAAGGTGCTTAACCCATATGTGGTTTATAAACAGACATTTTGCACAAGTCCCAATAAATGAGGCACTTGACAATGCTTGATGTCAGAAGATTGTCAAATTGTGGTTTACTGTCATCAACATTCAATTGTTTGATCATCACTTGACATCAACCTCGATTCCAGCCATTTAGGCCTACTTAAATCATCAATGTGTCCCTCCTTTTAAGGCCCCTCTATATGGCTGACCAGGCTGGGTAATATCTTGTAAGTTTCTCATTATAAGATGTACAACCACACCAGAAGAGCAGCAACTGCTGCTCTTCTGGCACTACTCTGTTTTTTTATTAACTAATGTATTATTCATCATTGTAGATCCCCCTGCACTAAGACCTAGGCCTAAGACAAAATCCAGACATGCGCAGCCACCAATGACTCCAGCCCCTGATCATCCGCAATCTGATGGGGGCAAAAGGGGCAAAGCATAGTAGACTACTGTATATAATAATAGTAATAATCATAATAAGTAAATAATCTGCTGAGTGTCAGAGACAAGTACAAGTACATGATTTCCAAATTAGGAAATCCCAATGTCTGAGGCTGAATGGGCAACCTGCAGTAGCCTGTTTTGGGTTCAATTTTAGCACCTGCCCAGTGGTGCAGTGGTTCAGAGGCATTTTTGTTATTATATAATCCAGGCTTTGGCCGGTTCCAGTGACATTGCCCAATGTGGCAGCCAAGACCACTATAGATAGACCTTAAAAGTAGGCTGAACATGGGAGCTGTGATAGCTTAGTTGGTAACTCACTCCATGTTATGTTGTCTTGAGGTCAAGTGTTCAATTTGCAGTGTGTGCAGTTCTTTTGAATACTTGCAACTTGGCAGTTAGCAGAGCTGCCTGTGAGTTACTGTGAGTGATATATTATCAACTTACCAGTATGATGTGAGAATTTCTCTGGCAAGTTGCCATGGATGATATATCCTTAGTAACTGACTCTTGTGACAAATGAAAACCCATGAAGCAAGCCCCCCCCCAGAACAACATGCAAATGATGATGTGCCACATGATGAGAAGAGCCACATGTCTGCAGTAGCAGGTGTGTGGTTCTATACAAGGTGTTGTACCCCCAATGATGCAAAAAGAGCAGCAAAAGCTGCTCTTTTTGCATTCATTTAAATTTTTTAACTAACACACAATTTATTTACAGTATTCTAGGTTATCACCTCACCACCCACCACACAAACCCCTCCCCCCTGGAAATGACAATGTGACCCACCAAGCCACCAAAACCAATGCTGAATGAAGCCCACCAATGATGACCAGCCAAGGGACACCCACCAGACAAATCCCTGGAACAGTAACACACAATGCGAGACCATGGAACCCCAAGATGAACCACACCCACTTTGGTGGGTGTGGTAATTTTAAGGTAAATAAATATGATTGTGCCAAAGGAGCAGCATATGCTGCTCCTTTGGCATAGCTTTTCTTTTTGTTTTTTTTACTAACATAGTATTCCTTATCCTAGGTTTTGATCTACCCCCACCCCCCAAATGAGACCTGCAAATGACAGAGCACGGGAGGCCACAGAAGCCCCGGATGAACCCCACACCTGCTTTGGTGGGTGTGATAATAATTTTTAACATAAGTATTTACCGTTTAAGTATGACCACACAAAAGGAGCAGCATGTGCTGCTCCTTTTGCATGGTTTTCCTTTTTTTACTAACTTATTACTTATTATCATAGGTATTCTTCTAAACCCTCAATCAAGACTTGCAACCCCAACGAATAAATACACAACAATGGCAACCCATCCCCCAAATGAAACCCACAAACAACAGAACACAATGCAAGGCCACAAAAGCCCTGGATGAACCCCACACCTGCTTCAGTGGGTGTGATAATGTTTAAAGTAAGTATTTGACCTCTATAAGTACAATTATGCCCAAGGAGCAGCACAAGCTGCTCCTTTTGCATTACTTCAAATTTTTTTACTAATATACACTATGATTCTAGGATCCAAAACAACAACCCACCCCAATGGCAACCCACAACCTGCACCCAATGGTGAAGTGCCAAGCCACACCCCCAGTATCACACCCCCACCCAAGTGGGTGTGTGGTGCTACTAGATAGTTTTTATTTTAATTTTTTTGTTCTTTTATTTCTATGGACAGTACCACACACCTGCTAGAGCAGGTGTGTGGTGCTACTAAGTACTTTTTTTGTCTTTGGATTTCTACTGAGTACCACACCAGATACAGTATTTAAATAAATAAATAAATACATAATAAGAATAATGGGACTGCTGAAATCCCACTGACCCAGGGTAGGATGTGTATAATATAGTGATAATAAATAAATAATTATAAATGGAACATACTATCCCCGATAAGCCTGTATGGCCTCAGCCCAGGGAAACTACTTTGACCCCTTCAAGGCCCCATTTTAATGTATGAAACCCCCCCCTTGAAGGGTATCTGGATATCAGGTTATCACCTACTACAGAGGCCATATCACCTACTATACATGTATTATTTCCTGCTATGCAGTGATTAACACCAACTATCATTGGCCAGGAACCTACTAGCATAGTCTGAACACCTACTATTCTTGCTGTGACACCTGCTATGCTCCACAGAATACCTACTATATACCTTGTAACACTTGCTCTGCCTCATAGAACACCTGCTATGCTCCACACAATACTGTCTATACAACTTGAAATACCTACTACATCCCATAGAATACTGACTATGCACCTTAGAACACATACTACACCCCATAGGATACCCACTATAAAATTGGGAATACCTGCCAGACCACAGAGAATACCTACTATGAAATTCAGAACACCTGCTGGACCCCCTAGAATATCTACTATGAAATCCTGAACACCTGCTAGAACCCCTAGAATGCCTACTATAAAATCCAGAATACCTGCTAGATCCCATAACATACCTACCATAAAATCCAGAATACCTGCTAGACCCCTAGAATACCTACTCTCAAATCTAGAATATCTGCTAGACCCCCTAGAATACCTACTCTCAAATCTAGAATATCTGCTAGACCCCCTAGAATACCTACTCTCAAATCCAGAATACCTGCTAGACCCCTAGAGTACCTACTCTAAAATCCATAATATCTGCTAGACCCCTAGAATACCTACTCTAAAATCCAGAATACCTGCTAGACCCCCTAGAGTACCTACTCTAAAATCCAGAATACCTGCTAGACCCCTAGAGTACCTACTATGAAATCCAGAATACCTGCTAGACCCCTAGAATACCTACTCTACAATCTGGAATACCTGCTAGACCCCTAGAGTACCTACTCTAAAATCCAGAATACTGCTAGACCCCCAAGAGTACCTACTATGAAATCCAGAATACCTGCTAGACCCCTAGAATACCTACTCTACAATCTGGAATACCTGCTAGACCCCTAGAGTACCTACTCTACAATCTGGAATACCTGCTAGAGCCCCTAGAATACCTGCTAGAGCCCCTAGAGTACCTACTCTACAATCTGGAATACCTGCTAGACCCCCTAGAGTACCTACTATGAAATCTGGAATACCTACTAGACCCTCTAGAGTACCTACTATGAAATCTGGAATACCTGCTAGCCCCCCTAGAGTACCTACTATGAAATCTGGAATACCTGCTAGACCCCCTAGAGTACCTACTAGTAAATCTGGAATACCTGCTAAATGAATTGCTGCATCCAATGCTTCCCAGATTTTAATCCTTTAGAATTCCATCAAGATCAATTATTGCTGGCCAAAATGATCCAAAATATATAATTCAGATTTGAGGAAGGTATGTTTCCTTAGAAGAGAAGACCATTCACAGTCCTCTGAAAAATCAAAGAAAAAACACTATAATCCTGCCACAAATAGAAGGTCCAAGCTAACACTGGGTTCATGGAAAGCAATGCATCCTATAAGGCATGGCGGAACACATTGTATAACACATCTTATTGGGCGTATTGACATGCATGGGGTGAAAGAATTCAAAGTAATTGAGATCAGAGTATATGAAGATATGAAGGCAGATTCAAGTGACGGGAGTCAGAAAGGGAAAGTCAGACAAGTGAAAGATGGGAACATCCTATTCCTCTTCGTCTTCATCGTCTTCTTCACTCTCTCCTGTTTCAGGAGGATTAGAGGCAGCAGTTGAGGTTTGTGCTTTGGTGTATGCTGTCAGGCCAAAATGAGAGTGAGATAGCCATAGAGGTGTAGATAGAGATCCATCAGATTTTCTTTGCAGAGGGCAAGACCTGAGAAATAAATAACTCACTTCTTTTTAGATATGTGGTGGGTGACTCTGCACCTTAACCAAAATTAGAACAGCCCACAGAATAGTCTACAGAACAAAGTTCCTTACCACTGCGCTTCTCTTTGCCTTTCCCTTTGGCCATTGCAGCCTTTTCTTTTTGAAACGCCTTGGTCTGACCAACAGTGAAAAGAGCTTTACCAGAGACTGTGATGACCAGGCCCTCATCATCATAATCCTTCAACCACCCCTCCTTTGAAATTCGACCTTTACATATTCTCATTTAGTAAAGTGGAACTGTGGAGGATATAACAGATTCTTACCACGATTGAGAGTAGAAACTTGGATTCTTGTGTTTTCCACTACTCTCACCTTGCCATGGACCTTTTCCAATAGGCCAACAACACAGGCTTGGAGTAAAGACCACCTCTGTGCGGTACCCAGGGACTCCATTTTTTCTAAGGGAACATTGTCTGGAAAGTTGGTGATAACAAACACTTCCTTGTCCCAGCCTGTGTACAGTCGGTTTCCAATCCTTGAGAGGACAGCCTTCTCATTGTCCATCCGAGGGCATTGTCTAGAGTCCCAAAATTAATCAATCCATAGGGTGAAATCCTGACCATGGTAGACGTTCACTCACTAATCACCTCACACCAAGCCTTCGAGGCAGCAGTTCTCAGGGCCACCTGCACAGCATGGTTACTGCCCTGGCTACCATTAATTCTTTTTTTCACCCGTTCCCACTCCACCACAGGATCCTCACTGGGAGGTTCTGCACGCTCCACATAGGTGGCACTACAAATGAGAGGTATCAGCAGATGGGAGTGGACAGTATTTCTCTTGGGTACTTACAAGAGTTCTGAGAAGATCTTTCATTTCAGGTTGGCGTCATTCCAGATCAGCCATTCAAGGATTCGGCTGGTTTTGGAACTACTGGAGAACATGCTGCTGGCCGCCACCCCATCGGAATCCAGAGCATCCTGGCACAGAGCAAAACGAAAAACTTCCACAGACCAGAGATTGCTGAGGACACGGGCCTGTGGAAACAATTAGAGGGTATTCTGATCCTGTAGACAATGGAAATGAACCCTCTCCGACAAGTCTTTGGTTTCCTGTTTGATGATTCGGGCACGGGTGCCTGCCACAATTTTGGAACTTGCAGCATCGACTTGTAGAGACTCTGCAGCCTCTTTAATTTTCACACACCATTTGGACAGTCCAGCCTTGCCGCCACGATCTTTTGCCTTCTTCGTCTCCTCCTTGTAGCTATCACGAATGGCCTCTGAATCTGGAGGAAAATTACAATGAGTTATAACAGTCTCAGTTTTGCCCTGCATTACATACCTTTGATATCTGGGTTTTGGGCCTGAAAAACTGTTTGGAAACAATTCCAAATGTTGTCACGGTGACTCTCCTTGGAGAACATGTCGCCCAGCACCCTGAAAACAGCAGAGGCAGTCACATTGAGGTCCTTCGCCTTGGTCTTTGCAACATCCTCCACCAGTGTCCAAAAAAGAGTACGAACAGCTTTTTATTGGTCCTTGGTCAGGTATTCGGAGGGGGGATCATGGGCCTCTGACACATCCTCAGCTGCATCCTCCTGGGGTTCAGGATTATCCTGTTGGTCTTCATCATCCTCTGTGCTATCCCCCTCAGAACTTTCAGCCCCCTGCACCGCAGTATTCTTTGTATTCTTGGGGACAAGGAAGTTGCGGGGTTGATTCCCAGTGGGGGAGGGTGAGTGTGGAAGGACAGCACATTCTTTTGTTATATGGCATTGGACATCCTTGTTCCGGGAGGTCTTGAGACTCCGCATGAGATGAGTGGGGCTAGGGAATTCCAAAGCAGTGGCCTCAGGGTTCGATCCCAAAACGCCCTCAGCAGATGTCTCTCTACCCTCATCATCGACCCTAGGGGCAAGACTCACAACCACTGGCTGAGAGCCCTCATGAGAGCCCTCCTGAATCTCCTGATTGCTGAGACCAAGGCCTTCACCCAACAATCCAGGGGAAGACGTATGCCCCGCCTCTTCCTCCAGTTCTCTATCCAGAAGAGAGGCCTCCACATCATGAACGTCATCAGATGGACCAGGGGTGATGGCAGTATAGCCGCCCCTAGGGAGGGTAGGGCTAGGATGGTCTGTAGGCCTGGGATCCTTGGCTGTGCCAGCCATAGAAGGCCTATCCCACTGCTCTTCATCGCCCTCTCCTTCAGCCTTATCCTCCGTTGTAAGCAAGAGAAAAAGGGGGAATCTCTGCCACAGTCCGCGATATGGAATCGAGAACGAAGAACGGGGGCCACCAAAATAATCCGAATGTTCAGGTCCGAGTGTAGGAGGGTCTTTAGGATAGAAGATAATCCGCTGTCAGCAGTAGTTGCCCAAGCAGATGAATAAAGGGGAAATTATGCCACAAATCCCACACTCCAAGGTCCTAGTCTTGTGGCCTTAGACAAAGTGTAGTAGTAGCAATGTCCTCAGATGGAATTCGCCCGGGAATCCAGGCGAATACTTCAGTGCTTCAGACTGGGGAGGGGGAAACAATGGAATTTTTCACACAATTCGCTTAATATAACAACCGGCTATGAGATCAAATATCCGATGGAAGCAGGGGGATAGGGGAAATATGTGAAAAAGGAATCAAGTCAAAAGCTTCAAAACTGACAGAGAATTCTTAACAAGTCTGGGGACAGGATGAGCATAAATGACTATTTCTCCTTCCCTTTTGGACTGATTCCCTTGAGGAATGTGGATGAGTCGTCCTGAACGTCCTATCCTTCGGATATAAGGCTGCCGGACAATATTCGATATTTAAATTGGAAGGGAATGATGTTTCTCCTGAGACAAGGGGGAAATTCGTATGTAGACACCGAGTTCTTCTTCGTTCGCTGCGCCCTTCGTACCTCTGGATGGGCATTTTCAATACCTTTCTAGGCGCGGTCGTTTCATGAAATCCGATCAAAACTGACGGAGAAATCGAAAATACACTTCTTATTATGAATGAGCAGGTGAAATCGTTCCAGAAGCCTCAGTTCTGATCCGATGAACACGTAATCGGTATCATTCGATAGGTATTGATCACAGCTTTCAGGGTGCTATATTTACGAGTCGATCGGATATGAATTGACTTCGAAAAGCGGAAAATACTCCTTAAGAGCATGGATTCCATAGTAAAATCGTTCTAGAACGTGCAGTTTTCATCGGATTGACTCGTACTTGGTATCGTCGGATAGGTATGAATCGTATCTTTCTGGGCGCTACTTTCCCGAGCCGATCCGATCAAAACTGACGGAGAAATTCAACGAATACTCCTTGAGAGTGCCGCATTTGCCCCTATTTGATTATGTAATGCATCTGCGAGTAGGAATGAAGGCCCGGGTGTGTAATCCATCATATTACATAATCACCATTCGTTAGGATCGCCCTTAAGGCAGCAAGATCCATATGAGCAGATTGAAGGAGAATTCAAGACGATATACAGAAGGGCAAGTTGAATTGCCGGGTCCACCATATCATGGCTTATGGTAGGGCATAAATGAATACAGTCCCTGTGGCCTGTTGAAGACCCCGGGAGATTGACTCGTGTACAAGGAAATGAGCATTCCATTTACATCTTTTCAGGCATATGGAATTCATGCTCATCCATGAACAGATGAAAGGCTTGATATTGGAACGACATATTGGTACATTTTTAATTCGTTCATCGGAAAATTCGACGCTGAAATGGAACTCTATGTGGTAGGGATTTTTCCCTCCAACACCGTAGTAGCGACTTCTTGGGTGGAGGCAGGGTTGTGGCGTTTGGCATAGGTAACAACATTGGACTTGGACTTAGAGGGCTTTTGGACAGCATGGGTCTTCTGATGCTTTGTAGGGGTGCGGTCATCGGTGTCGGAATTCTGTCTGTCCCTCTTTGAAACCTTCGAAACTGCAGTGGTGGTGATTGGAGAGAGTGGTGATGTGTCAACCAGTCCTTTGGCCCCCTTGCGGCGGTGGTCAAAGACGTCCTGTTCCTCCTCATCCCCTTCAAACTGCCTGGGCGGGCACACAGGAGGGACCTTGCAGGCTTTCTTTTGAGCGGATGAAACTGGGCCACCGGATGCTGGCTCACTGGCCTTAGTGTTGGCACGAGTGGCCCGGGCTGGGACTGCTGTAGTCTGGAAAAATGTGGCAGAATCAGACACCGATTCTTGATCAAGCAGAGGCTATACTCACTGTAGAACCAGAGGTCCCTCTCTCTTCTGCAGGGATTTCCTGCCTAGGCATGCGTGGGGGCTGCACAGGCAAAATTATTGGTTTTGTTAGCAACAATGATACTATAAGGCGTGTGTTCTGCAATGCTCACATCCTGCTTCCGCCTTTTGGTGGCAGTGGGCTTATTGGATACGTTGGCATCCACTATTTTTTCCTTTGCCCCTGATGGGAGAGTTTTGGAACGGGGTGGCATAACAAATGGCCAGGAATGGGGCGATCAGAAGTAGAGTGTGTGGGGATTTGAGGGCCTTGAGTGCTTAGAGCGAGCGGGCTTTCCAAACAGAGAAGTCAAATCCTGCTAGAGGCTCTGCTCGTACTCTGGTCTGGAAAGCGGGAAAGAGAGGGGAGGGAGTGGTAGAAAATCTGGACACAAGATCGTTCAGTCCCAACAGAGAGACGGAAAATATGTTTGGGGCGATGCCCTTGATACTTGCTAATTTTTGGAGCAGTGGCTGGGGAATGGGGTGGAACAAAGCCTCCATGTAGGCGGGGATCAGATGAAGGGACTGGTGAAATTTTTTCCCTTTCCTTTTTCCGCTAGCCCCGGGACCGCCAGCCCGAATGTTCACTCAACGCCGCTAAAGCGGGTACCGGTCACAATCTGCATTAAACACGGAAGAGTATGTACAGCGGTAACGAGTCTAAAGAAAATGATAACTAGACAATTTTGAGATCAATATCTGTTGGTTCTCAGTAACCACTTTCTCTTACCTTAAGGTTCTCCCACCACTTCATTAGAAGGACCAGAAGGGCGACTAGTGGGAAGAGTGGCTGAAGAGGGCTGCATTGTTGACTTGCCCACTGCCATGAGGAGTTGGGACATTAGTTGGGCAGGGATACTGTTACTTAACCATTTTACCTTTATGTTTCGCCTTGCTGGTCTTCAAGTTCTTCACCCTTTCCTCTGATTGGGCCTGATCGGCCTCCAAGGTTGACAAAGATGGGATGAACGAAGGTGTTGGGGAAGATGGATCCCAGTCAATAAAAAACCGCTTGGTATCCAGCTTATATCCTATGGCCTCAGTCAATTGCAATACGTTTAACTTCTCCTGCTGAGCTTGAGGTATAACATCACACTGTGTAGAATTCGATTGTGCTGCAAACTCAACTCGGGATGCAATGAAGCGCAGAAGCTTCACATATGGCCCTGACCTGGCGGGATAGATGGGTTGCAAAAACGAGGCATTGAAGTCTGCCAGAAGGGAGAGGAGGATCTCGAGGCATTGGAGAGATAGTGCCTCTTCCGGACTAAAATCAGTGGGACAGGGGGCCTGACACAAGGATGCTAGGAATTCCTTTGAGAACCATGCTCGCGAATAAGCACGTTTGGGAGGGTCTGGGCCATGAGAACGAATGATGGCGGGGTGCTTGTCAGTCTCGAGAAGGTCCACCATGATGAGGGTTTGACGGCACCTCTCCCTTTCATGAGCAAATTCATAACCAGGCTCTGAAGGTGGTAGACAATGGGAGGGAGGCAACAGTGTGAGCAGGGCCCCGTGAACACTGAGAGGACGAGAGTACTTCCACAGATGCTGAACATATCCTGGTTCCTTGAACATACAATAGGGCAGCCAGGAATTGAAACAGACCGCTGGGTCCACGGGAACAACCTTGGAAAACTGGGCATCCTCCTTCAGGAAACGATATACATCGTCTCTGCTAGTACAGGACTTGAAAATGAATCCCAAGGAAAAACCACTTTTTCCAAGCCAGGTCTGTTTCCAGCCCTTGGCACCCCTGGACTGGACAACATCCACCATGCTGAGGAGTGCGATCTCTGTCATGAATGGCTCGACCACCAGACCGTACCACAGATCAGGGGACGCTTCGGGAGTCCTCTCATTATCCGTGCTCAAGAGGCTGCCTGAAATGTCAAGCATTTCCGCCTCTATGCCTAGCGAGGATGGCGCCATCTTCCCCTGCTCATGGTAAGAAGAGGGAACAAAAACCAGGGCCTGCTGAGCAGGAAGGTGATTTCCCATTGGCAAAGGTGTCCGCGCATGGTATAGAAGAAGGATTGGGAGCTCCGATGACTGTCAAATCAAACTCTGGTTCAGCCAGTGTGTAGATGGGAGACTGTATTTCTGTTTTTATTCAATGGGCTGGTTTGCTCTGATGGTTGATCACTCTCTAACAAGTTGTGTATGGTATTCAGTGATGGTAAGGTGATGGTATGGACTAGCTATAGTCAATGATGTATCGTGGGATGCTTGTGAAAG
>MU129282.1:4835-37472 GCA_014904985.1 Hydnum rufescens UP504
TCTATGTGCATTAACAAGAGAATCTATATTACTGTACACAAAGTGGGCTTTGAAAACTTCTTAAGTACGTCGTCAGTTCACGTTTGCTTCGCGCACGGTAGACCTGTATGTTGTTTCGGCCAGACATTCCCTCAGGAAGAGTCTTCTTCCATTCTGGTCTCATGTGTGTGTCTTACTCCTTCCGAATCAATTATATCCATATTGCAACAGTTACTAGCTCCCACTGAATGTGAATTCGAGGGTACATCCAACGAGAAAACCAGAGGTCAACCGAAGCCAGTTCCAAGTTGGATCTGCCGACCGGCGAACGCGGAAGTCCAGGCCAAAGGAGAGTATCGAGCTGCAACACGCGCTTGGTGACGTTAGCAGCGCACTATTAGGAGTGCCTTTACTAGTGCGCTTGTGGGACGTCTAAGAGTTTTGGAAATGCCATATTTTTAGTTTAAGTTTTACAACAGACCCATACGTCGTCTGGATTCATCCCTCACTCTTCAGCACTACATTCATTTCAAAGTTATCCAGAGTCATACAGTACATGATATACAAAGATCAAGGCTCAAATCATATGGGGGTGATGCACTTTTCTTTATCGCCCAGAGTCCTGGAGGCGAATAATATCACGGCCCTATGAAGGTTCTTGTACTGCTCACCGTTGACAAGCTCAGAGATCTGATTGATTGCGCGCTTCGGTCTCAACCCCGGGAGCGTAGTGTCGTTGACATACGCCTTGACCTGCTCATGGATGCTGCCCTTATACTGTGAATACACTCTCAGCACGAGATTGACCATCGCAGGAGATATCTGATCCAATCCACGGGAATCTACCAAGGTAAAGAGACAGCTCATCACAATGATGAGGTCGATTACATATCCCATCAGGTATCGAAGGATTTCGGGACTGTAGTATAGCATAATTTAACTAGAGCTTCACCCACGCATAATGGACACCACATTCTTTGGTAAATTCCATAGGCCCTTGAAGCCAGTGCCACAGCAATTGCAGCCGGAAGGACATACGGCGCACTCGTAGCCACACCAACCGCGGAGCCGACAATCTTTACGGTGTTATCGATGCTGGGTGAGTTCCGTCTCAGACTTTGTCATTTAGATCTAGAGGACGGGGTGACGCATACAGAGTCGGAGGATTGGGCCGGTTGTTCGCAAGATCTGTCACCAGATGCGTCATCAGGCCCGAAATTCTGGGGACTTCAGACACTACATACAAGAATTTGATTACTCTGCGGACAATCGCTGCGCAACGACCGATGCAAGACGTGCATGATGCTTTGGGTCATTAACATTCCAGACGTTGACGATGTCATCATGGATGACCCCAATGCATTCATCAAGAGGTATGCCGGTAAACATTCCGGAGAACATATAGCCCCAATACTCTATGGAAACGAAACAGTGGACATGAGGTCGGAATCCCTCGCGTTTCCAAAATGGACGCACTGTGCCGCCCGACACTGGAAGATATCACATCAGAATGTGAACGTTAGACCAGGGATAGTGAATAGATTGGGCTGACGCAATCGATGTTGAGATATTTGTTCCGAGACTACCTCTTTGAGCAGCTGCGAAGAGCCAGCCTTCAAGACTCGGTGGCTCTGAATCAGCAGTACCCTCGCCCGTCGGTGCCTGGGTTTTCGGATCAGTGGCCTTTGTAGGAACACCGAGGATAGAGTCCATTGTGAGGTTGATCAGTCTCTCTATAGTGTCTTTGTACTCTCCTTTGCTAGAAATCAGACTATCAGCGTGAGAATAAATGTCGTCCGACCAATAGTACACACTAGAAACCTCGGTCCATGTATGTCTATTGCTTGCCACCGCGTTAAGGGGCTTTCTCACAGCTAACTTTGGCGGCCTCCGTAGCAGTTTCTTTGGCTCGATGCTCCCATTCGACTCTGTTATCAGCAAGAGACTCTGCGATACTAAACTTCTTTTGGATCACAAGCTGGTCGTACTTGGTGAATACGACAATGATTGGGACTTGAGGGGATGCAGGATGATACGTTGCCAACGGTCAGCGTAGAAACACCAGTTTCGAGAGAACCGGTCAATATACCCTTGCTGGTATCGTCCTGGAGGAGTCTTTTATCTCCTCGCTCGAAAACTCGACCTCCAGAAATGGGAATCTCGCAGCACAGCCTAGAGGGGTGAGAAATGAGGATCTCATGGGGCGCTCTGTAGAAAAGGCGAGATTATACGCACCAAATAGCATGTAGCCTGTCCTTAAGCTCCCTTTCCTCGCCCTTCCTCTTGATGAACTCTTGAACCGTTTTAAGATTCTTTATATCTCCACCAAAGAATCCTTGTGAATCGTGTAGAATGAGTCGATGGTAGTCATCAGAGGTGATCGATATCGTGTTGAGTGGAATGGTCATTGGAGGATCTCTATAACATGCATCGGAATCAAGTAATGCAGGATTTGGGAAGGAGAGAGAACGCACAGTGAGGTTGTCGACACCGAATACTGCATTGATCACGAAAGATTTCCCCACCCCTGACTGCAAATGCTTTACAGTGAGTGAAATGGATCAGAAAGGATGCATGGCTTACTTTTCCCACAACGAGTACCCTGAACCTAGTGACGCTACCTGAGCACTGACGGGGGTATAGATGAGGAACGTAACGTACCTAGAATCCTCTAGGAGAGTGTCGGTGGTGGGCCTCAGCGGGGAGGAGTCCTGCGGCACGTTGGTAGGATTGGTTGATGCTGGTGCTTGACGTACCGCAGTCTCGCGCGAAGTTTTAGAGTGCCTGGATAAGTGGAATCCTCAGTATCAGGGCTAGCTGCACGATCCGGCATGGGAGAGCGGCGTCGCCAAGGGAGGAACTGGAGGAGTGGCATTATTGGCTAACAGATGGAGTACAGCGACAGTTTGATTGTTGGTGTATCTTGAAGACACGCGGAGGCCTCGTGCACAGTCTATTCATCAGAATAGAAGCTAGAGAAAGCTACGGACTGCTCGAATGAGTCGTGAGATCCTACCTAGGTGAGGCCGAGTACGTCTCTCTCCATAGCCGTAGCTGTCTAGTATGGCGATTAGTACATTCTTTGGCCAGAGTCTGTCCTAGTCGTCAGGCAAAATCGGGCTGTTGTCCACTGTGATCAGGAATAATCTGGGCAGCTCTCCATATACAGCAATCAGTTAAACTTGCGATCAGATCTAGGGCCTTCAGGAGGAACTTTGACCCTAAAGGCAGCAAATTTTGTATGGGTTCTGACATGTACAGCCGCTTTCGGGGACGTCAAATCCATAATATTTCCCTCTCTGGGTTGGCACACGAGTCTCCATGGTTCCTGGTTCGACGTTACCAGATCAAGATGTGGCACTCGGCCACACCTGTCCATAGAAGGTCCCTATCTTGAGGAAGCAACCATGGAGAAGTTTGTGCTTCTCGGAGAGAACTCAGAGAAGCTAGTCAAGTTGACATAACAGGAATGCTCCTGCCGCCTGGCTTTGACATTTTGTACAGATGTATTTGACATTTCACATACGCAGACGCCCTCTCTCTCTCTTTCTCTAGTCCATCAACCATGTTGAAATCTATCCGCAAGCATTTGAAATTCCCCAAGAAATTCACCAAGAAAGAGGTCCCCGACGAAGAAGTCCCCGACGAAGAAGTCCCGATGAAGAGGTCCCCGATGAAGAACTCTCCAACAAAGACAGGGTCAGAAACAAACGCTTCAGGATCCTCATACTTGGACCGGCGAACGCAGGAAAGACCACTCTACTCGAACGACTAACAGACAGCCCCGCCGGCGCGGCTATAGTGAAGCGGAACGGAAAACGTGTAATTACTACAGATGTTCAACTCAATAGAAGTGCTGGTCTAATGCATCCCTTTCTCTCTCAGATCAAGGAAGTCCCCAGGGGATACGATCAAGTAAGAGTCATCCGAGCAATCGTACACGCCGGTTACTCAATGTTTTCATACCATCTAGCGAGGGATCCACAATATCGACGACGAAATCACTTACGCATCAAACTCTGACTTCGTTTTCCACGACTCTGGTGGTTTCGAGGCGGGAGGGGTCGAGGAGCTCCAGGCCGTCTGGAAATTTATTCAAAAGCGCTCGTTAGCTTCGCCTTCACAGCAGTTGCATGCAATTTGGTGCGTTCCCCCATGACGTCCTCATACTTCGACTCATCGATTGCTACAGGCTCTGCATTCCAACAGATAATGACAGGCCCTTTGGATTCCTACAGTCAGGCTTTTTCTCCAAATCCACAGCATCAGGTATGTCCCTGAGCTGCACCATTCGACCCTATTTTACGCACTGGCCCATGTCTCCGTTTAGTGCCTGTTATTGGGATCTTCACAAAGTTGGATGGAAGAGAGACGAAAGTGAGGAGTGCGGTTCTCGACTCTACTGCCAGCCCATCCGATTTCCTTGCTCGTGCGCGGAAGTGAAGCAAAAAGTGGCTGAATTTGTTCACGGACTCGAGACAGATTTCAGAAGGAGCAGTACCCACCTGCTGGTTTCGCCAGGGTTGGAAGTATGTATACTCTATCCGAGTAGTGATTTTGGCAATTAAATCTATGGCTTGAAGACATGCATGAAGATACCAAGCAGAGTGTAGCATCGTGCGCCCAACTTCTTCAAACCACTATAGATGCACTTCCACCTGGTACCCAGAGATCATTGCTTGAGCTCACGGTTTGGAAAAGAAATCGCCGGGTTCATACCATATATGTTTTAGAACGGTGAGTCTGGATGTTCAATGGATTGATAGTGATTAACAGCTGTGTTTATTTTGTAGTGTCCTTGACGGTGGAGCTGAAGGTCCTGTCTCAAGTTGTATCAATGAGATAATGGTACAATTTGACTATGTTCAGGGAACATCATGACCAGGACCCCAGGACCTGGGGAAGATGAAGAAACCCAGTTACATGCAGATAGCAGGTTCAGGATTCTCATGGTGAGTGACTCTGTCACTTGTGAGCAATGTACTGATTGTATCATATGCTGTAACTGTGGTAACTGGTTGTGACATATTGGTTCATTGGATGGCATTGACAACATAGGAGGTATGGCAGCAGGCACTAAAATTTGTTCCATGATCACTGGCTTACATCTCTCTTTGTGGGATTGACAATGCAGTTGGTCAGTCCAGATCCCCAACAATGTGATACATGGTAGCTGGCTGATACATTTTTTGATGTCATTGGGAACAGTATGTGAGTCTGGAGCTCCCACCATTTCATGCATGGCTGTTCCCTGATACAACTTCTGGTGGAATCTGCAATCAGGGGGTGAGTTTTCATCTCTTAGAATTTGATGTGGGATTGCTGTGTTTACATCTTTGGGTGGCATGGAAACATAGCATGTGAGTATGCATTTCTCACCTTTGGATCTGCACCATTGCCAGCTGATATATCCCTTGGTCATGTGAACAATGTAGGAGGTAAGACTGCACCTCACATCTTGATATGTGGTCATGAGTTTATAGAACTTTTGGTGGGATGAACACATAGAATGTGGGTTGGCTTCCCATGCTATTTGATGTATGATTAGTGACTGCCTATCTTTTGGTGGCATTAACACCATAGGATGTATGTCCAGATGTCTTGGAATTCAATGCATGGGTGCTAACTGACAAATATTTTGATGACATTCACAATATAGTATGTGAGTGTGGATTCAATATCAGGTCCTTGGCTGATACATCATTGGTGGGATCAATAAAATAGGAAGTATGTTCATATTTCCAAGTATTCATGGGTGGTTACTGGCTGATACATCATTTGATGACATGGACAATATAGTATGTAAGTTGGGAATTCCTATGAGTTGGCACATGGTTACTAGCTGATCTGTCATTGGATGATGATGATGGACACTGTAGAAAGTCAGTATATCTTGCAATTTGATGTGTGTATGGGCTGATATTTCTTCCTCTGTCATGGACAATGTAGGCAGTAAGTCCAGTTCTCTCACAATTTGATCTGTGGTCCTTTGTTGATAGCTCATGCATTGTTTGGTTCCATTGACATTGCAGTCTGTATGTTTAGATATCTTCCAATTTGATGTGTGGTCACTGACAGGTAGTGGATGGTTTGGTGACATTGATAACATAGGATGTAAGTGTGGCTCTCCACCTTGATGCACCATCCCTGGCTGATGCATCACTGGATAACATTGGCAATCAAGAATGTGGGCTCCCTTTTGAGTTTGTCTGATTGCTTGTTGATCCATTTTTGGTGGCATTCACCATCACATAGCTGGTGGGCAGCTTCTCCTACAATTTCATGTAGGGTCACAGGTTGATACATCAATGGGTGGTATTCACAATGTAGGATGTGAGTCTATCCCCACTGTGCTAGGTGATACATTGTTTTCAATATCATCAACAATGTAGCATGTAAGCCTGGGTACCTCCCAGTTTGATGTGTGGGTGCTGTCTGATATATCATTGGGTGGGGTTGATGAAATAGGAAGTAAGTGGATGTCACCTACCTTCCATGGGTGGATGTAGGACTGATACATTCATTGGTGGGACTGACAACATAGAAAGTAAGTCTGGATTCCTTAGTAATGAATCAATGCTGGTTGGCTGAGATAGATTTGGTGGCATTGACAATGTAGGCTGTAAGTCTGGTTCTCTTCCAATGTAACACACAAGTGTGGAGTGATATTTCTTTGTCTCACATGGACAATGTAGGAAGTAAGCCTGAATCTCCTACAATTTAATGCATGGTCACTCTCTGATACATTGTTTGGTGCCATTGACAATGTAGCATGTAAGTTTGGATCTCCTTTAATTCAATGTGGGGTCACTGCCAATATATTCTTTGGTGACATTAATAATGGAGGATGTAAGTTCTAATTGATACCTCCTTGATGCACAATCACTGGCTCATACATCTCTGGATGACTGTGACAACCTAGGCAGTAAGCCTGGCTCCCTTTGAATTTAGTGTGTGGTGCTGGCTGATCCCATCAATGGTATCAACATTGTAGCTGGTGGGCTCAGGACCTCTCACAATTTGATGCAGGATTGCAGGCTGATTCATCATTTGGTGGCATTGACAATTTAGGAAGTGAGTTGCATTGCCCACCATTTGATATATGGGTGTTGGCTAATACATTCATTGCCTGGTATTGAAAATGTAGAATGTATGTTGAGGTCTCTGGCAATTGAATGCATACTCAGTGGCTGACACATTCTTGGTGGCATGGACAATGTAAGGTGGTGAGTTTGTGTCTCTGACCATTCATGGGGTGGTACTTAGTTGAGGTATCTTGGGTGACATTTTAGTATGTAAGTCCAGATATCATATTGATTGAGGCATGGTTTCTGCCTAATTCATCTTTTGCATTGGCAACAAGGGGGTAGGTCTGGAGGGTTCAATTCCATACTGCTGCTGGCTGATTTCTCTTGTGAATGGTATTGACAACATAGGGGGTAAGCTGGGATCTTTTAGAATTTGATGCAAGGGGCCTGGCTGATGGATTACTTGGTCACCTGAACACTGTAGGATGTAAGTCCATATCACATGCCTGCAGAAGAATGGTTAACAGTTGATACATCTTTTGGGTTGGCATTAACAATGTAGGAAGTAAGTGCAGATGTCTTAGAATTCAATGCATTGTGCCTTGCTAATTCATCTTTTGGTGGCATTCACAACATAGCTTGTAAGTCTGGATGTCTTAGAATTCAATGCATTGTGCCTTGCTGATTTATCTTTTGGTGGCATTCACAACATAGTTTGTAAGTCCAGATGTCTTAGAATTCAATGCATTGTGCCTTGCTGATTCATCTTTTGGTGGCATTCACAACATAGGGTGTAAGTCCAGATGTCTTAGAATTCAATGCATTTGGCCTTGCTGATTCATCTTTTGGTGGCATTCACAACATAGGGTGTAAGTCCAGATGTCTTAGAATTCAATGCATTGTGCCTTGCTGATTCATCTGTTGGTGGCATTCACAACATAGGATGTAAGTCTGGATGTCTTAGAAGTCAATGCATTGTGCCTTGCTGATTCATCTTTTGGTGGCATTCACAACATAGGGTGTAAGTCCAGATGTCTTAGAATTCAATGCATTGTGCCTTGCTGATTCATCTGTTGGTGGCATTCACAACATAGGATGTAAGTCTGGATGTCTTAGAAGTCAATGCATTGTGCCTTGCTGATTCATCTTTTGGTGGCATTCACAACATAGCTTGTAAGTCCAGATGTCTTAGAATTCAATGCATTGTGCCTTGCTGATTCATCTTTTGGTGGCATTCACAACATAGGTGTAAGTCAGATGTCTTAGAATTCAATGCATTGTGCCTTGCTGATTCATCTTTTGGTGGCATTCACAACATAGGGTGTAAGTCCAGATGTCTTAGAATTCAATGCATTGTGCCTTGCTGATTCATCTTTTTGTGGCATTCACAACATAGGGTGTAAGTCCAGATGTCTTAGAATTCAATGCATTGTGCCTTGCTGATTCATCTTTTGGTGGCATTCACAACATAGGTGTAAGTCCAGATGTCTTAGAATTCAATGCATTGTGCCTTGCTGATTCATCTTTTGGTGGCATTCACAACATAGGTGTGTAAGTCTCAGATGTCTTAGAATTCAATGCATTGTGCCTTGCTGATTCATCTTTTGGTGGCATTCACAACATAGGGTGTAAGTCCAGATGTCTTAGAATTCAATGCATTGTGCCTTGCTGATTCATCTTTTGGTGGCATTCACAACATAGCTTGTAAGTCCAGATGTCTTAGAATTCAATGCATTGTGCCTTGCTGATTCATCTTTTGGTGGCATTCACAACATAGCTTGTAAGTCGGATGTCTTAGAATTCAATGCATTGTGCCTTGCTGATTCATCTTTTGGTGGCATTCACAACATAGCTTGTAAGTCAGATGTCTTAGAATTCAATGCATTGTGCCTTGCTGATTCATCTTTTGGTGGCATTCACAACATAGGTGTAAGTCAGATGTCTTAGAATTCAATGCATTGTGCCTTGCTGATTCATCTTTTGGTGGCATTCACAACATAGGTGTAAGTCCAGATGTCTTAGAATTCAATGCATTGTGCCTTGCTGATTCATCTTTTGGTGGCATTCACAACATAGCTTGTAAGTCAGATGTCTTAGAATTCAATGCATTGTGCCTTGCTGATTCATCTTTTGGTGGCATTCACAACATAGGTCGTAAGTCAGATGTCTTAGAATTCAATGCATTGTGCCTTGCTGATTCATCTTTTGGTGGCATTCAGCAACATAGGGTGTAAGTCAGATGTCTTAGAATTCAATGCATTGTGCCTTGCTGATTAATCTTTTGGCTGGCATTCACAACAATAGGATGTAAGTCGATGTCTTGAATTCAATGCATTGGTGCCTTGCTGATTCATCTTTTTGGTGGCATTCACAACATAGGTTGTAAGTCCAGATGTCTTTAAGATTCAATGCATTGTGCCTTGCTGATTCATCTTTTGGTGGCTTCACAACATAGGTTGTTTGAAGTCAGATGTGCTTAGAATTCAATGCATTGTGCCTTGCTGATTCATCTTTTGGATGGCATTCACAACATACCGGCTGTAAGTCCAGATGTCTTAGAATTCAAATGCATTGTGCCTTGCTGATTCATCTTTTGGTGGCATTCACAACATAGGTGTAAGTCAAGATGTCTTAGAATTCAATGCATTGTGGCCTTGCTGATTCATCTTTTGGTGGCATTCACAACATAGCTGTAAGTCTGGATGTCTTAGAATTCAATGCATTGTGCCTTGCTGATTCATCTTTTGGTGGCATTCACAACATAGGGTGTAAGTCTAGATGTCCTTAGAATTCAATGCATTGTGCCTTGCTGATTCATCTTTTGGTGGCATTCACAACATAGGGTGTAAGTCTAGATGTCTTAGAATTCAATGCATTGTGCCTTGCTGATTCATCTTTTGGTGGCATTCACAAAATAGGGTGTAAGTCCAGATGTCTTAGAATTCAATGCATTGTGCCTTGCTGATTCATCTTTTGGTGGCATTCACAACATAGTTTGTAAGTCCAGATGTCCTTAGAATTCAATGCATTGTGCCTTGCTGATTCATTCTTTGGTGGCATTCACAACATAGCTTGTAAGTCCAGATGTCTTAGATTCAAATGCAATTGTGCCTTGCTGATTCATCTTTTTGGTGGCATTCAAACATAGGATGTAAGTCCAGATGTCTTAGAATTCAAATGCATTGTGCCTTGCTGATTCATCTTTTGGTGGCATTCACAAATAGGTGTAAGTCTGGGTGTCTTAGAATTCAATGCATTGTGCCTTGCTGATTCATCTTTTTGGTGGCATTCACAACATAGTTGTAAGTCCAGATGTCTTAGAATTCAATGCATTGTGCCTTTGCTGATTCATTTTTGGTGGCATTCACAACATAAGGGTTGAAGTCTGGATGTCTTAGAATTCAATGCATTGTGCCTTGCTGATTCATCTTTTGGTGGCATTCACAACATAGTTTTGTAAGTCCAGATGTCTTAGAATTCAATGCATTGGTGCCTTGCTGATTCATCTTTTGGTGGCATTCACAACATAGGGTGTAAGTCCAGATGTCTTAGAATTCAATGCATTGTGCCTTGCTGATTCATTTTTTTGGTGGCATTCACAATATAGGTTGTAAGTTGAAATCTCATAGAGTTTTGATCCACCATCCTCACTGATCCATCTTTTGATGGCATTGACAATTTAGGAAGTAAGTCCAGATGTCTTGAAATTTAATGCATCATGCCTTGCTCATTCCTCTTGTGGTGGCATTGACAATCCAGTCTGTGAGTCCAGATGTCTTAGACTTCAATACATCATTGCTTGCTGATGTCCCTCTTGGTGGTTTTGTCCCCATAGATGGTTAGTGCACACCTCCCACCCTTTTATTATTTCTCTCTCCCTGATCTCTTCCTTGGTGGCATCTACTACCCCATAGGATGTAAGTCCACACCTCTTACTCCTCATTGTATGGTCTCTGGCTCATACACATTTTGCTGCCATTTGGAATATAGCTTGTGAGTTCCTAGATCTATACAATGGAATCATATTCTATTTCCAGACTGCCCTCTTGACAATTGTATTTTCCACAGGATGATGTAAGTACATCTACTGTGCCAAAGCTACATGATTCTGTACAATTGCAATCTCATTCATTGCTTGCCTTAATTCTGTCTGGTAAATATTGTCATTTTACAGTTCAAACCTTACCCCTATCTCACCTAGGTTTCATTAGGTGCTCAAACCTGCAGGGGATCAAGGCCAGTGTGACCCTCCTCAAAGTGTTGGTCAGTTTAGGTTTTCCTTAATTTCCCACCTTCAGGAAATCTAAGCATTCATTCCAGCATCACCTGTCTATCTCTAAGCCCAACATTCAATATCTGGTGTTTCTTTGTTGTCAGTGTTGAGATTGATTCCAAGTGCACAGGAGATTGCTTATCTTGGCTTGTTAAACTAGTGGTCATCATTTGGATTCGAGGTGGGAGGGGTGCAGATCTACCTAATGCACATGACACAGAGCATACTGCTAGCTCTATCCAGGCTCAAATCAGGGATGATGGTGATTTGCAAGGACATGGTGTATCCAATATTGCAAGCAGACTTGCAGGGATCATTGATGAATATACACCATTATAGGCATCATGTGCATACATGTATCAAAGTGATGTCCTCCATGATGTTGGGATCAATCCTTATCTCTGCCAAGCTTTTCCCCTCAAGTGGAGACCAGAAGCTGGAGGCATAGGTGATGGACTGTACCACCATTGCATGTAATATGTCAAAGTTGAAATATTGGAGATAGACATGAAGCCATACTGGGTGCTATGCAAAATCTGTGGGGTCCAGGCAACAGTGAAATTTACCCACCCACTTGGTTTAAATGTTGGCAGCTTACTTTATATTGAGGTGGAGGCAGCAACCTGATTAGATGAATGGGAATATTTTGGTGATAGTGTGGCTGAGCACATTTGTTAGATGAAGGCACCAGGGTAATTATCTATAAGGAATTACCAATTTCTGTGTCAGCACAGCTGTCAGAGTTCATCCACTTCTCTGGGTAGTTCCAATTTGTTTCTGACTTTGTCCCAGTTCATTCCTGCTTTTGTTTCATTTCCTTTGCTTCCAGTTTCCTCATGCTTGTTCCTGCTGCTGCTCCTGTTCCTCTCAGCCTTCCCACCCTCATTCACTGTCTGATTTCCTGTTCCTGTTTCCTGCCCACTTCTCCTTTCTGTGCCTACCCCCTTGTAACCATCTCTTGTTAAGTGATCACTCCCCTGTAGCATAGGAACCATGTATAAGTAGTCTGAGGATGAGATCCTGAGACCTTAGCTTTGGTCTCTCAGGATTTCTGCTTCTACTCCAGATTACAGGTTAGCCTTGCTGTACCCTCTGTTCCTTTAATATTAATCTCATGATTTCCACTTCTACTCTGGACTACAGTTCCAAATGCTCATTGGCATGATCCATGAGTTAAGGACTAGCTCCTTTCTTTCCCACCTAGACCCTTCTGGGGTGCAGGACTTGTCTCTCCATCATTCTCTCTCTCTCTATGCTCACCTGGGGTAGAAGAGAAAATGTTCAAGCCTCAAAAACCTTGCCTTTCAAGAAATTCATATCACACCAGTATTGAACCCTAGAAGAGAAGTGTAACCACTTACACTAAGGAATCCACATTTTGGCACATGACTTAAGGGCAGGTGATTTAATAGGAGGTTAGTAAGAGGAGCAATGAGTGAGGCAGTAAAAATAGATGATTAAGAAGATTAGTGAGCATGACTAAAGGGTGACTAAGACAGTTAGTAAGGTGGTTAGTAATCAGATGAGTCATGCAGGGGTTCTGAAAGGTATAAAGAGAGGGGGGATTTAGTGTAGAAGAGCATCTGAAAGGTGCCCCCTGAGGATCACAGTACTACACAAGTATCCATTAGTAGAGAGAATAATAGTACCTCAAATAACCCATCAAAACTAATCTGTCCTCATCTCAAACAAATAAAAAACATCTCTCATAACATTTTAACTGGTCAAACTAAAGCCCATTAGGTCTATGGTTGCCTAAGTTAGGTTCAGGTCAGGTTGTGCCTCATTTGGGCAAAACCTGGACTTAACCATAACCTGAGTCTCCTTAATTGGCAAAACCTAAACTGAACCTGAATAAAACCTATCTTAGGTTAGGTTCAGGTTTAACCAAGGTTCAAACCTGAAATCATGAGCCCCCTTCAGACATGAGAAATATCCAAGCTGAACACTGATTTTAACCATAATCCAGAATGAGTCATCAGTTCTGGCAAGTTCCAGAATTATGTAAGCAGGTTCCTTAGTGGAGAAATATGTTACTTTGAAGTGAAGTTAAACATAAAACCTTGTGCAAAGTTTATATTGACTATACATAGTCTATGTATAGTCAATATAAACTTTGCACAAGGTTTTATGTTTAACTTCACTTCAAAGTAACATATTTTTCCACTAAGGAACCTGCTTACATAATTCTGGAACTTGCCAGAATTGATGACTCATTCTGGATTATGGTTAAAATCAGTGTTCAGCTTATTTCTCATGTCTGAAGGGGCTCATGATTTTAGGTTTGAACCTTGGTTAAACCTGAACCTAACCTGAACCTGAAAACATGGGGGCCCAAAACCTGAACCTGACCACAGGTTAGGTTCAGGTTTGAACTCAGGATTCCATGGTTTGCAACCTAACTTAAGCAACCATAGTCTCTTCTATAATTGGTGGTCCTTACAGGGGCATACAATTTTGATCAATTTTGTGCATTTAAATCAATTCTAAATCAACAAAATAAATATGGCTACAGTTCAAACCCCTTGATTGATGCAAACCAGTCAGCCATAATTGCATATCTAGTTAGGCCCTTTTGCCTTGCTTTTATTCAATCTAAGAGTGGGTTTTAGGTGGGGGCCCCTGGGGCCCACTGGGTGATTTCACAGCATGAGACAAGGGGCTCCAGGGGCCCCTGGCTCTGAACTTAGCTTCTGGCATCAGCCCATGTATGAGACCAGAGGTTCAAGGCCTCATATGAGACCAGTCAGAGTAGGTACCTTCAATCAATATTGATTTGGGTGGACCTAATTACAAGGTTATATTATGTGTGAGTTAATAAAATGGAAAGTATGCAAAGGGGGGGGGGGTTGGAATGACAAAAGGAAAGGATTATTGAATGAATGGGAGGAATTATTGTAGAGAATTAGTGAAGGCACACAACAGCACAGGTGATACACAGGGTTGCTCTGTTGCTGCCCTGGATTCTCCCATAGAGTTGACTGAAACACCTGCATCTTACACATGGTAGACTGTATCATTTCCCCAATCAATGATCAAGGCAACATCATTATCTCCACCTTGATTGGGCAGTCATTTCCTTTGTAGAACTGAGCCACCAGGAATCTCCACTGGGATGCATCCCATTGCTTGTTTGTATGTCATGGATGTGGGGCAGGGCATTCACTCTCAAGAGGCCATCCAATGATATTTGGATCAAGCTGCTGGTGCAGTACCTTCACAAAAAGCTCATCAAGTGATTTTTGAAGATTGAAGCCACCCTCAATCAAGCTCTCAATCTTGGGGGAGCTGTGGATGATGGCATTCTGGGCATGTGCTGCATGTGCATTGGGACATCTACACACCAGGATCATGATAGTGTGAATATCAAAGTTAGACATGTGTCCCATCTTGCCCTTGAAGTGCTTCTTTTGTTGACTCATGAACTTGGCCACCTTAGTGCCACTGGTGAGTTTGACATCATTCTCCACCCTTGAGGATTGAGCAACAGTATGGAGTTCATCCAGCCAATTTTTGAGGGCCTGAGAGTCACCATGGAATGATTCCTTTTCTTTGATATATGCATCTGTGAGCTCAGTGTGGGAGACTGAGACCAATGGAGTAGTGAATTAGTACATTAGTTATACACCAAAAACTTTGGGGTCTTATGTTTAGGAAGTCCATCCATCTTTTGTTTCATAGCATACCCATTGAATGGATTGGCTGATCACCTGAGGGGCACAACCATGCTGAGGTTTGCCAAATGTTGGAGTTGGTGAAGTGGACAATGGGACTTGTCCACCAACCCCTTCAGAGCATCATTAAAGGCATTTCAGAGTGTTGCCACAGAGTCACAAAGGTCATTAGGAATTGGACCTCTGTTATGTGGCTCTCATGGCAGTTCAGGTGCATCTGCATGGTTTGTGTTGGTCTCATCATCTGCCCAATTACAATCCACATTGTCATCAATGTCACTGCTACCACCATCCCAGAGTCAGACTGAGGGCTGTTGATGCTGGTTTTGCTGCAGTCCTGCATTTGGCCACTGGAAATCATCCCAACCCTGGAAACTTGGGCACCAATGGTGCCTGTGCTGTTGGAGCTGCTGGCTGTGGCAAGTCCAAGGCATTCATTGGAGATGGCCCAGATGGAACAAGTGGGCATGTATGAAGTGCCTTCAGCAGCTTTGAGATCTTGATCTCAGACTGCTCTAAGTTGAGACCTCACTTGTCTGCAAAGAATGCTAGCCCTTTGATGATGCCAAGAGTGCCACAAGGACCTTGTCTCATCTCCTCCACAAAGCAGGATATGGACACTGCTTGGAAGACATGATTCAGAGTGCAGTCAATGTACTCAGAATCATCACGGTGATCTGCCCCTTCATTGGTTAAGGCCAGTAAAATGTCATTGAGGGCATCAGCATCCCAGACATTAAGGAAGTCACCAGGGCATGCCACAAGGATGCCAGGGTGTAGGTGGTGCACTGACTTGGGCATAATCAAGGATCTTGCAAGGATTAGAGATCCCTCAAGCCTCTTCCAGCAGAGTGCTGGGTGTGTCAGATACTGGTGAAGGAGGGTGAGTCTCATTGGGTGAAAGATCAATGAGTTCTGATCCAGTAATATTGGGATCTGAAAGATGATGGTGGGGTGAGAGGGCTCTAGGGTGCTCAATCTGCCTAGGAGGGATCCTGACATAGGGGTGAAGTCCACATATGGCAGAGGATTTTGGACCAACAATGCAATAGTTTGATTTCACTTGCTTTCCACCCAGAGGTCCAGACTTGTTTGACTACAGGGAATGCATAAGACAAAGATAATAAATTAGAACCTGAAAAAAATCCATACCTTGGGCAACTCATCATCATTTGAGCTGGTGTGCCCATCAGAAGACTTTGAAATAGCCAAGCATTTGGCAGCAGAATGTCTTAACAACTTTGATTTTTTAGGAGCATTCTGTTGAAAGATGTGGGTGGCAGGTGCCAAATCCATTATACAGTAGCTAAGTACTGATCAGAATTGGCTGCAGACCCAATCCACTGACACTCCCACTTGCAGCAATAATGATCAGGTGGGGGTGTACCAAATAGGACAGGGGAAGGGAGGGGGGGAACAAGATCAAAGGATAGAATAAAAGGGGGGGTAGACACAACAGGTCTAAATTAGGGGCAGGGTGAGAGAGAAAAGAATATGCTCCCACTGAAGCAGAAATAGGTCAAAGGAATGAAAATGAAAATTCCTCCCACATGAGCAAGAAAAACAGCAAATGAGAACTCCCACTGGAGCAAATGAGTTTGAAGGGACAAGACAAAAAAGGAAAAGCAGGAGAGAAGACAGGCAGGAATTATACTCCCACTCAGGTAAAGACTCAAGTACCATAGATTAATAAACCCCCAACAGTAGCAAGTACCATGAGCAGAGTCCTCCAAAACTCCCTTGCATGAACTGATAATTGTAAACAGTGGTGGATGTCTTGACAATGTCATGTACCATGAGCTGGATATCTGAATCCCTTCACACACACTGATATTGACAAGCAGGATCCATGGCAATCCCCTCACCCAAGTGCTGTCTCCATCCCACCTATAGTTGTCAAAGTCAGGTTCAGGTCAGGTTTTGCCCCATTTGGGCAAAACCTGAACTTAACCAAAACCTGAATATCCTCAATTGGAAAAACCTGAACCTAACCTGAAGAAAACCTATGTTAGGTTAGGTTCAGGTTAGGTTCAGGTTTAACCCAGGTCCAACCTGAAATCATGAGCCCCATCAGACATGAGAAATATCTGAGCTGAACACTAATTTCAACCATAATCCAGAATGAGTTATCAATTCTGGCAAGTTCCAGAATTATGTAACCAGGTTGCTTGGTGGGGAAATATATTACTTTGAAGTGAAGGCAAACATAGAACCTCATGCAAAGTTTATATTGACTATACATAATTTATGTATCAATATAAACTTTGGATGAGGTTTTATGTTTAACTTCACCTCAAAGTAACATGTTTCTCCACCAAGGAACCTGCTCACATAATTCTGGAACTTGCCAGTATTGATGACTCATTCTGGATTATGGTTAAAATTAGTGTTCAGCTCAGATATTTCTCATGTCTGAAGGGGCTCATGATTTCAGGTTTGAACCTGGGTTAAACCTGAACCTGAAACAGGCTGGTCAACCATATTTCCTACCTATGATAGGTATCATATATCAGGCAATATTTGATACCTAGTTAGGTCTAGCAACAATGGGGTGCCAACTGGTATTCAATGCTGGAAAATGAGTGTAAATGGGGCCCCATTGCACCCCAATGAGCCCTTGATGCTCTTTCATATTTTCCACACCACTTGGGGCCCACTACACAATGTCAGGATCAAATTGACATTTGCTTCCACCTGTGGACCTACCCATCAGAGTATCATTCTTCATCAACTCTATCATATGGCACCTACTTCTTCAAATGCTCTCATCTCCTCTCTCCCTCCATTCAGTAAGGGGGTTATTGTCATCCTTGCCATTGTTGGCATTTCTCTTATTATTATTGACCTCATACTATTGGGCCTTGACCAGCAGGCTATGGGTTGGGTAGTCAACCAGTGGCAGCATTGGAACCCTTGTCAGCACCCATCATTCCCTTGCTCCCCATGTGAGTCCATGCAGTTGCCAATCCAGACTCCTCCTCCTCCTCCTCCTCCACCCCCAGTCCCTGAATCTGCACCACCTGTCTCAATCCCTACTCCTTCAGCATCACTATGGTTCTTTGACACCTTGGACACCTTTGGAGTACCCAGGCATACACTGCCTGGGAAGTATATATGCTAAGGGGGATGCATATGGAAGTTAGGGCATAGCCATGTGGAGGTGTGCACAGGATTCATAACACAGCTGCATCAGCTTAGTGAGGCTTAGTGATTATGGCTGTGGAGGCTGTGTGCAGGAAGTAGTACTTATAGCCCTTCACAGTTGGGGGATCACCAGTTTCAATCTCTCAGGATTCCCACTGCAGTAGATGTGAGACTTATGTGTCCCTTGTTGTGTGGTGTATACTCAGGATTCCCACTGCAATAGCATGTGGTTAATCAATCTCTTTCCTCTTTCTGTTTGTGGCTTTGACAGCAGTGTTTCCCTGACACATGCCTAGACATGCCTAGACATGTCTAGAACATGCACAGGAGCAACCATAACTATTGATTTAGACAGCATTAAACTCCATGAGACACCTAATGATGTTGTCCAAGCAGTTGCCTTTGTTTTGATTTGGACACTAGTAGACACACATCTGCAATGGTCCCACAATTATTGATCTAGACACCATTAGACATCTCTTAGTACTGCAACCTGAGCAAGTGCCTTTATATCAAAATGTTTGATTTAGACACCATTAGACACCACCTAATGATGTCACCTGAGCAGGGGCCCTTATGTCAAAAAGTTTGATTTAGACATTACTGTGCACACATTTACAAGAGTACTGCAAGTGTTGAATTAGACACCATTAGTGTTAAGGGTTGTACTCAAGATGAGAGGAACAGTTACATAATTGAGTTGAATACAAGGAATAGCCCTTAAGGTGATTGATGAGAGAGTTATGAAGTGAGGATTATGTAAGGTCATGAGAGATGAGTATGTATGAGGAAGACTGGCTTCTTGAGAGTTTAATATGCAAAGACTTAAAGATGAGAGTTGCCAGTGATAACTGAGATCATGAGAGGAAAGTTCAATTGGTTGACAATATATTCTTGATTTTCTAAAGAGCATGTGTACATCAAATAACTACTTATACTTCTAGAGATCAAAAGGGTTTGTGAATAAAGGGATAAGTTTGAATAATGAAGGGGATGTATATAATAGGAAGTGCTAATAAAGGAAGGTATAATGGCAGTAAAGGGGAAGGTCACATGATGGCACAATAAATCTGGTTATTCTCTGTACATAATTGAGGTTATGAGTATCACTCATAACAGTACCCCCCCTTTGAGTGTGAAGCCCTCAAAGTGCATAACTCAAGGTTTACAAGGTTGGGAGTTTTGGCAGTTTTGGCAGTTGCTGTGACAGTTTCTATAGAGAACAGGTTTGTTGCAGCTGCTTCTGATTCTGTACCACCATCATTGATATGGCAGATGAAGCCATCCTTGCTTTGATCAAGATGAACATGGTGATGGAGATTCTCCTGACTGAGGAGGCAGTTGTGACCACAAAGGTTGAGTTGGTGAAGTGGGAGGTGAGTGGAGATGAAAATTTTTTGGTTTTTCTGCTATTTTTGTTTTGCTGATTTATGGTAAAGCAGCAGGTGCATTTTCAGGGTCAAATTAGGCTATTGCATGGGGTTTCAAAACCTGCGGGTTTTGGCTCCATGGGGTGGGAGTGTTAATGTGGACCCTTGGCCAAAACCTGCCAAGAACCTGCCATCCCTGGGGATATGGAGGTGGGTTTAAATATCTGAGGCCTATGGTTGGGGTTATTTGCTTCCCTCACTTTCCTATTTCACTGACCCTTTGTGATTACTATATTATTATTTATTATTATATATACATTGTATAACAGGTTCACTGCATTTGTCAGGTTGGGTATAAGTCCCTTGAATAACATGTCAGTAAAGGAAAAAAAATTCAAAGGTAACACCCAAAGAGCAGCTGATGCTGCTCTTTTGGTGTCATCATACACCCATAATCAAAAAAACTGACCTAATATTGCCACACACCTGCTTTGGCAGATGTGTGGCACATATTTGTTTCATAGTTGTGTAAAATCAAGGGTCAGGGGATAGAGGTGGCTGTGTGCTCCTGTGTTTTGTCCTGAGCATTGTCTGTATATTTGTTGGGTTGGGTATAAGTCCCTAGAATAATAATATGTCAGTAAAAGAAAAAAAATTCAAAGGTAATGCCAAAAGAGCAGCTGGTGCTGCTCTTTTGGCATCATTGTACCCCCTGTAATCAAAGAAACTCACCTGATAGTGCCACACACCTGCTTTGGTGGGTGTGTGGCATGTATTTGTTTTGTTGTTGCATAAAATTGAGGGTCAGGGGATAGAGGTGGTTGCATGCTCCTGTGTTTTGTCCGGGGTGTTGTCTGTACATTTGTCAGGTTGGGTATAAGTCCCTAGAATGATAATATGTCAGTAAAAGAAAAAAATTCAAAGGTAACACCAAAAGAGCAGCAGGTGCTGCTCTTTTGGCATTGTTGTACCCCCTGTAATTGAAGAAACTCACCTGATAGTGCCACACACCTGCTTTGGCAGGTGTGTGGCATGTATTTGTTTTGTTGTTGTGTAAAATTGAGGGTTGGGGGATAGAGGTGGCTGCATGCTCCCATGTTTTGTCCTGGGCATTGTCTGTACATTCATTGGGTTGGGTATAAGTCCCTAGAATAATAATATGTCAGTAAAAGAAAAAAAATTCAAAGGTAACACCAAAAGAGCAGCTGGTGCTGCTCTTTTGGCATCAGTGTACAACCCATAATTTAAAAAACTGACCAAATATTGCCACACACCCACTTCAGTGGGTGTGTGGCATACTTGATTTGTCATTCTAGGGCTGGGGATATGCAAGGTTGAGGTCCTGGGTGGCTGCATGCACCCCTGTATTTCGCCCTGGGCCTTGTCTGCATAATTTGGCGGAGGGAGAAAGGATCTAAAATAATGAATTTGTTAGTTAAAAAAACAACACAAGCAACACCAAAAGAGCAGCTGTTGCTGCTCTTTTGGCATTGTCATATGCCCCAGGTGAAAAACTTACCTAATAGTGCCACACACCCACTGGGGTGGGTGTGTGGCACTGTCTCGTGCTTGCTTTGGGTGGCCTTAGTAGAGTAGATGAGATGCCACTCAACTCCAGTGATTGCTGGTCTCAAAAAAGCACCCAAGAATGGGCAATACAAGGCTCACATAAATGAATAATAGATACCTACACACAGAATAATATTTGTCTATTATTCTGTGTGTAGGTATCTATTATTCATTTATGTGAGCCTTGTATTGCCCATACTTGGGCACTTTTTCAAGACCAGCAATTGCTGGAGTTGAGTGGCATCTCATCTACTCTACTAAGGCCACCTGAAGCAAGCATGAGATGGTGCTGCACACCCACCCCAGTGGGTGTGTGGCACTATTAGGTAAGTTTTTTCATCTGGGGTGTATGATGATGCCAAAAGAGCAGCAATAGCTGCTCTTTTGGCATTGCTTGTTTTGTTTTTTTCAACTAACAAATTCATTATTCTAGGTCCTTTCTCCCTCCATGAAACCCCACCCAAGGAATGCACAGACATGGCCCAGGGAAAAATATGGCAGCACAAAGCCACCCAGACCCCAACCCCTGAGTGCCAGGCCCTGAACACAATGATCAATGCAATCTTGTACCACACACCCACCAAAGCAGGTGTGTGGTAATATCAGGTGTGTCTAATCCCACCAGTGCCAAAGGAGCAGCAGAAGCTGCTCTTTTGGCACCTCTGTTTTCTTCGTTTTTTCACTAATGTCTTATTATTTGTTCTTCTAGGTCCTTTCCCTCTGTGAAAACCTGCCCAATGAGGTCACAGATGAGCTCTCAGTATGAATGTAATGCACAACCACCCAAGCCCTGAGTGTCCAGCCCCTGAACATGCCAAAAGAGCAGCAGAAGCTGCTCTTTTGGCACTGTCTTTGTTTTTTATTATTACTAATGTATTATTTACTGATCTAGGTACCTTCACCCTACACAAATCCCCCCTGCACAAAAAACAGATGTATGCAGCCACCCACCACCCAGCCCAAGAACCCAGCACCCAAACACCCACAATCTCCATGTCAATGGTTAATATATGGTACCACACACCCACTGTGGTGGGTGTGTGGTAATACCTGGTAAGTTCTCAATTACAGGACATATGACAGTGCCAAAACAGCAGCAGAAGCTGCTCTTTTGGCACTCCTCTGTTTTTTATTATTATTAATGTATTATTTACTGATATAGGTACCTTCACCCTGTGCAAAAACTCCCCCACACAAAAAATGGATGTGTGCAGCCACCCACCACCCAACCCAAGAACCCCCCAGCACCCAAACACCTGCAACCTACATGTTGACAGTTAATATATGGTACCACACCCCCACTGTGGCAGGTGTGTGATAATGCCTGGTAAGTTCTCAATTACAGGATGTACAACAGTGCCAAAAGAGCAGCTTCTGCTGCTCTTTTGGCACTGGCTCTGTTTTCCATTATTGTTAACATATTATTTACTGATCTAGATACCTTTGCCCTGTGCAAAAACCCCCCTGCACAAAAAATGGATGTGTGAAGCCACCCACAACCTGATCCAAGAGCCCAGCAGACACAAGCTTGTACAGGCCCATGAGCTTATTCCATGTATATAATAATAATATAATAATAGATAGCTCCTTAAACAAAGTGTAGAGGCCCCTGGGGCTGATATAGAGTTCGATACAGATAATTGGCACCAGACTGGTTCCCATGGGAACCCTGCAGGGTCCCCCTGGGTTTTTCAACCCTGCCTTGTATCCTGCAGCTTTTACCCCTGTGACTCATGGGGTGGGTTTTCAACCCTGCAGTGTGGGAGGTCCTAAATTCCCCCATGGGGACCCCATGCAATAGCCTAGGTCAAATGCCTGAAGTTTCACCTCTTGTGCCCAAGATGGGGGCAGAACTTGTGGGTTGGCATCTGTGGATTGATTGGATTGTGAAGGATGTGGGCATTTGATGTGCCCAGGAGGAGGCAGCAATGTGCGTGTTAGAAGAGGTGCATCATCTTGATGCTGAGGTGAGGCATGAGGCCACAGAAGCTGCTCAGCATGCAGCTGAGTTGGAGGTGCCAAGGGGTGCATTGAAAGATGTGCCTTTGGTTTTGAGTGACAATGAGGAGTTGCCAATGGTGAGTAAATTTTTTTTTGAAGTTGTGGTGTTGCTGACATGGGTGTTTCATGGGTAGTGCAATTGGTGTGCATCTGTGCACACTCAGTGGGTAGCTGGTGGTAAGAAGGGGGATGAGCCTTGGTGCATGTCTGGTCCCTGGTTCTGCTGTCAGGCATGTGCCAAGTGGAACAAGAAATGTTTGCTTGTGCTGGTGAACCACTGGAATTTGAAGCAGGGTGCCAAGGGCAATGAGGAGCCTCCATGGGCATCCAGGCAATGATGTGTTGTGTCAGGCTGGTCAGTCATATGGGGGTCCTAATTTAGGTACCACTTTTGGGGCAGAAAATGGTACCTAATAGGTCCCTAGACCTTATGGCTGAAATCAGGCCATTCCAATTCAGTTTTTTGGGCATCTATTGGCCAATCCATGGCTGTGCTAGATTATATAGTTATTATTATTATTACTACTATTATTATATACATATTATGCTATATATGTATTATCCCCCCCCCAGGGTTTGCCACAGGGTGGACAGTTCATGTGGGTCATGTGCCTGCATATACTCACCACACCTGCTGTAGCAGGTGGGATCCATATGCCCCAGTCAGGGGCCACTTGGCAGGTTTGTAGGGGGGTCATGCAGGTTCTGGTCAAAAATCCAGAGAAATAAGGAATAAAATATTAGTACAAAATTACTGCAGTGCAAAACAGCAGCTTATGCTGCTCTTTTTGCACCACGGGACTGGGAAATAAAATGAACTTAAAACATACCTTGTACCCCACACCTGCAGGTGTAGGGTACTGGGGCTGTGCATGCCAGCTCATAGGCATGGCAGTTCATACAGGTCCCCCATCATTCAGGTGTTGATATGCAGGGTTACAGGGGGTTCTTTGTTGGTATTCATTTGCCAGGGAAATTGGAACCTACAAAATACTGTTTTAAATTAGTTAAGAAATAAGGACCATGCAAAAAGAGTGGGCAGGTGTGTGATTCTGGGCCCTTAGTTGGCACATTGTGTGTTGTGTTGCGGTGTATTGCATCATTCATCATTTTGCAGGTTATTGTCATGTGTTGGGCAGGCCTCAATCTAGAATAAAGTGTGTCAGTAAAAAAAATTCCAAAGCAGCACAAAAAGAGCAGCATAAGCTGCTCTTTTTGTGCCACAAGAATAAAAAATAAGAAATAAACCTTACCTTGTAGTACCCCACACCTGCTGCAATGGGTGTGGGGTACTGGGATCATACTCCAGCTCACAGGTGTGGCAGTTTGAGTGGGGCCTGTTGTTCAGGTGTCAATAGGTGGGGTTGAGGGGTTCTCATGTGGGTATTTGTTCATGCAGGAAGTGATGATATAGAATATAAGATGATATATTAGTTAAGAGTTAAAGACCATGCAAAAAGAGCAGCTTTTGCTGCTCTTTTTGTGTGGCTGTAGCTACTGGGGGGGGGACTCACATTATATAGTACCACACACCTGCCATGGCAGGTGTGTGGTTCCTGGGGGCCTCAGTGTGGTTGCATCCTTGTTTGGCATGTTGCCATAGGTTGCATTGCCATGTCATGCTGTTGTATGTTGTGTTGCTGTGGCATGCTGCTGTGTGTCATGTTGCTGTGTCACATTGCCAGATGTCATGTTGCCACCTCACATTTACATATGTTACATGGCTGTTTGGGCTCTCATTGTGTGTTGGATGAGGCCTGAATCTAAAATAAATAAAGACACATTAGTAAAATGTTCCAAAGCAGCACAAAAAGAGCAGCTTTTGCTGCTCTTTTTGTGCTGTTGTATCTGTTGGTATTCAAGGATAATGTGACACAATTATGTAATTGTTCCCTTTAAGGGATTTCCTTTTTCGTTTGTTACCTTCCCCTTCTGAGCTATACAGCTTCAGTGTAATTCCCTGAGGCTTCCCTCAGCTCTCTTACATGAGACTGAGATATTCCTTAGCCTTCAATAGGTTATGGGCCCATCAGCTCCATCTACTTCTGCTGGCACCTCTGCTGGAACTCTGGCTCCTGCTGACCCAACTGGATGTTTATTTGCCTCTATCCCAAAACTCACCAATGATGGCAGAAATTTCATGCTATGGAAATATCACATAAAAGAAATCCTTGAAGTGCATAATCTCCTTGATTATGTCACTAGTGACAACTATAAGGAGGAACCTAGCAAGGGTACTGAGAGCCATGCAGATTGGGTAATCAAAAACTGCCAAGCATGCCAGCAGATCACACTCACCCTGGAGGATGATCCCCTCATGGGTGTTATGCATCTTGACAATGCAAAGTCAATTTGGGCTGCTCTCTGTACATGCTACGAAGGTTTGGGTGTACAGGAAATCTCATACTTAATGGGGAAGATATGGTGCAAACAATTTAATGATGCTTCAGATCTTGAGATGCAAATTAATGAGTTACAGGCTCATGCCCTGAGACTCAAGAACCTTGGTTTCTCCATCCCTGATAACATCCTTGCTATTGGTATCCTTTTATCACTTCCTCCCTCTTACAGCACTCTCCAAACCTCCATTGGTGTAATGGCTGATGATAAGCTCAACTCACACAAGGTAGTCACCTTAATCCTTGCTGAACAACAATGCAGATGCAAAACCAGTGAAGCCACATTCTGAGCATGTGTGGGCAAACCCCAAAATGGGAAAGATGCCAAAGATGGAAAGAAAGGGAAGAAATGCTCAAACTGCCAAATATTTGGTCATACAGTCAAGAAGTGCTATTCTAAAGGTGGTGGGATGAAAGGCCAAGGACCAAAGCATGATGAAAAGGGCAAGGCCACAAACAAGGCATCTGATACTTCGAAAACCACAGCCAATTCATCGAAATCCATTGAACTTTTTATGGCCACTATTGATGAGTCTGATAGTGATAATTCTGATGATGAACATCTCAAATTACATGTTGCAAGTAGACTAAAATCTCTGGAATGTCAGCAGACCTGGATTCAGGCTGGTCAGACAGTCTTAGGGGCCTTAAAAGGTATGTCATTTTGATATCTGTATAGTGCCTGATAGGCTTGTATTATGTTTGATATCAAACAGTGATCAAAAGAGTATTTGATAGCAAAAGAGTTGGGTTTGAGCTCAATTTGAGATCAATTTGAGATCAACTTTGGAACTTGTAGAATTCTGCAATGCTTTACTGTAGTGCAGACAAGACATTTTATTATGCAAAGCATTTACATGGTTAAAGGAAATATTATTCTGAATCCAAATCTAGTTCTACAATTGCTTGGTCCACTGTGGCTATCAAACCAGCTTCCTTCAGCTCAAAGAACTCCTCCAGCTCACCACCCTCTGAGTCATCATCTGAACTTGCATCAAAATCATCAAGATTCCTTCTACTTTGACAATTATGGTCTGGGCATGGCGGGGTTGTAGTGGCAACTAAAGATTCTTGTTCCAATTGCACTCGGACATTAGACCAAACACATAATGTTGATGTAGCGCCAAAGGCATTCGAACTGAGTCCCAACTTGGAGCACCAGGAGCAATGGGCACTTGGACTATGTCCTTTTTCCAAGCTGTCATCCAGTCATACAGTTGGTGTGCCCACAGAAGCCCAAAATACGAGACATCTTCATCCTTGGATCCCATGAAGAGGTCCATTGCAGCTGAATACTCTTCATGGAACCACATCTGAAGGTTGGCATGCTCACCCTTGCACCTCTCAAGCTCCTGCTGGCAGCTGGCCACCTCCTGTGAGATCTGGATACCTTCTTTGACTGAGGGATCTGCCAACCAAGGGGGCACAACTCCATCCGGGAAATCTGCAATATTGCCTCGAGAATCTTCCCATATATCTTGATCCACATCCAGCTTGTACAGGCCATCCATTGTGAGCATTGGCGGAATGTATGCATCTCTCCAAATACCTCCCCTTCCCCTAAGCACAACCAGTTCCTTTAGCCTTGCATTGTATTTCTTTACAGTGGCCTCAATCCCGCCAGATCGGTTTTTAACAGCTTTCTCAACATGGGCCTTTGTCTTCTGGTCCAAGATGCAACTCGAGTTCGTGCAGTCCAATGTGGCAAGCTCGAACTTCCTAGCCCTCAGCTTCTTCAGAAGTTGCTCATGAAGTGCACAGAGGTTGAGCTGAATATTGACCCATTTATCCTTCTTGAGCCTATTTAACTCAGATGCAGACGCATGGTCGGTTAGCCACAGCTCATCGGTCTTCTTGTTGATCGTGGTCTCCAATTGCCAGATGGCCTCCTTCAGCAGCCTGACTTTTTCCTGCCACTCTGCCTGCACTTCATTGCTTGCAGTCATGTCATCTTGGACCAAATCATTCCCCTCAGCAATCAAATCCTTGAGATTCCCTCGCTGAGCCTCAAGGGTTGCTGTCAGAGATATGATCTGTTCCACAGCTTGGGCACCTTTCGTCTGAGACTGGTGTGAAACAGGTTGGCTGTGATATTCTCGTTGGGCTTTGAACTGCTCCATTAAGTAACTGGGAGAGCAGTCACCAAGCTTCATCTCTGCCTCTTCTAGGCAGTGCTGCAACCAATCAATTTGACCTTGGAGCCACTTTCCCATTCCCATGCGCTTCCTGTCATCAATGTGCTCCACCTGGAGGTCAAGAATGAAGAGACACCAGTGATAGCCTGTCACCCACAACCCAGGGATAAGCCTGTGAAGCTCACTCCAAAACTGCTCACACCCTTCGCCATCTGAGAGTCCCCAGAGCTCTGATTTGTGAGGATGATACCAGAGCTGGCATGCCCATTGATGACCGTATGCATGGAAAATCAAAACCCCCCACTCCAAGCGAGGCAGCCATTCCAGCATGAATCTCCACTTTTTCAGAGTCTGGTCCATCTGACAGCCAATGTCACACAGGGCCCCAATTCTCCAGTGACTCAGTACGTGCTTCAGGATGGTCTCCAAGAGTGCAAAGACATAGAACTGCTTCTCTCCTGCAGTCCACATGCTTGCAACAGCAAGTGGTATGTCATGACGGCACAGTAGAGCTATTACCCCAGTATCTTCAAAATACTGGGTTGACACCTTGACACGATCTTCATCTGCAGCAATAAATGACTGCCAACATGCATCATAGGTCGAGTTCGGTGCATGGAGGCCTGGTTCCACTGTATCATCCTCTGGGTGATCTGCATGATAATCGGTGCCCTCATTGGCTGTGCATTTCGGTCCCATGCATGCTGGCCTTACAGGACGAGTCTCCAGGATTTTCCTTTCCCAGGACTCCAAATAGTCCCTCGACAACACGATTGTCTTGGGTGAAGTGACTGGGGGATCGCATGCACCTGTCTCTCCCTCATGACCATGTCATTGGTCTTCATTGCGGATCTGCTTAAGTTGGAAATTTGCATCAATGCAAACGATGAGCTGGACTCTACAAGTTTCATTGCAGTCAGAATGACTATTATCCCAGCTTGTCACAGATAATAGCCTACTCACAGCATATTATGTGTGTCTGTATGATTTCCTCCAAAACAAAGTGGGCATTGTGACCTCAAGTATTCACTGGGGTGGGTATGGTCGGCAGGAATGAAATTTGAGCAGATGTCAGGAGGCAGATCGGCAGACACATGAGTGAGAATGGTGGCAGGAGCATTAACTGAAGCATTTGTAGGAGTTGAGTTTGCAGACAGCTTTGGATCGCTCTGAACGTTGACATATCCCTGCTCATGTACTGGCGTTCTCTCATCCAACTCTGAGATCAACCCTCTCTTATCATCCTGCACAATTCGAGTAATCTCTGCCCTGACCAACCTGAACAAGCACCTGATAGTGCACAAGTGCATTCGCAAAGCATCGCTGAAATGAATCTCCTGTTGCAAACTCATACCCATGAGCTTTGAGGTACTCGACCAGAGTCATGGCCCATGCTCTTTCATTGGGTGCTGTATGAAGAAATAGGGAGGCCACAAATTCGAGCATGTCGAGACTGACTGCCAATGTGGGGAAAAGAGGTGCACATGGGAAGAAACTGCGCTCGACAAGCTGGATGGCAGCCAGACGGCATGGACAGACCGTCAGCACAACCTCTTCCAGTCGCTCCATGGAAACGCAGAGAACCCGAAGGGGTCGAGGTGCCCCACATCTACATACTGCAGGACTATGGGGCTCTTCTGCCAAGAGGTCTGAGAAGCACCCCCGAGCAACCTTCATGTAGGGATGGATAAGGCTGGGTAACACCTCTCTGTTCCATCTATCTGCTTGAGCAAGTTTACAAAGTGCATGCCGAGATCGTTTGTCCTTCATTACTTGTATTTTACTCTGGCTCATTTCAGCTGCATATTGCACATCCACATGATCCCAGCTGAAGTACTCGGAACGTGTAAGGGGAGGATCAGGAGGGAATCGAGGCGAGACCAATGTTTTGAGGGAGGGCAAAGGCGAATCAGCAATGTCTCAGGCAGATGCAGGTATAGAAGGGGCCATCATGTGCCTAGGCCTTTTGGATGGAGGGGGCTCATGCTCACTACCTTGATTTGGAGGTAGTTTTTGTTTTTGGTGCGTTCGTTTCTCCCTCCTCTTCTTGGCAGCCACGACTGCAGCCAACATTATGTGAAAGCAGAGCAAGAAACTCTGGAAATGGTATTGATGAGGCTGTACAATAGGAACGAATGATAGGCAAGGTGGCGTGTGGGTGAGAAAAAACTTGACAATGGATGGATGGCCGATTCATGCAAGAGACTGCACTGCACGACTGGCAAGAATAATGGTGACTGCAGGTGAAACTGCGGTGTGACACTACCCGATGCTTTGAGATGGTGACAGGGTAGTGAGAAAAAACTCGAAAAAAGAGCTGGTTCATGCAAGAGATGGCATGGATAATGGCGACTGCAGATGAAACTGCAGTGTGACACTACCCGATGCTTTGAGGGAGGGTGATGGGATGATGTACAGGTGAGGTAATGCTTGAAAAAAGAGCTAGTTCATGCAAGAGATGGCACAGATAGTGGCGACTGCAGACAGAACTGCGGTGTGACACTACCCGATGCTTTGAGAGAGGGTGATGAGATGATGTATGGGTGAGATAAAAAAGAGCTGGTTTGCGCAAGAGGTGGCATGGATAGTGGCGACTGCAGACAGAACTGTGGTGTGACACTACCCGATGCTTTGAGAGAGGGTGACGAGATGGTGTATGGGCGAGATAACAGTCGAAAAAAAGAGCTGGTTCGCTCAAGAGATGGCACAGATAGTGGCGACTGCAGACAAAACTGCGGTGTGACACTACCCAATGCTTTGAGAGAGGGTGACGAGATGATGTATGGGTGAGATAAAAAGAGCCAGTTCATGCAAGAGGTGGCACGGATAGTGGCGACTGCGGACAAAACCGCGGTGTGACACTACCTGATGCTTTGAGGGAGGGTGACGAGATGATGTATGGGTGAGATAACAGTCGAAAAAAAGAGCTGGTTCGCTCAAGAGATGGCACGGATAGTGGCGACTGCAGACAAAACTGCAGTGTGACACTACCCAATGCTTTGAGAGAGGGTGACGAGATGATGTATGGGTGAGATAAAAAAGAGCTGGTTTGCGCAAGAAGTGGCACGGATAGTGGCGACTGCGACAAAACCATGGTGACACTACCCGGTGCCTTGAGAGAGGGTGATGAGGTGACGTGTGAGTGAGATAATGCTCGGAAAAAAGAGCTGGTTTGTGTAATAAATAGCATGGATAGTGGTGACTGCAGTTGAAACTGTGGTGTGACACTACCCAGTGCCTTGAGGAGGGTGATGAGGTGACGTGCGAGTGAGATAATGCTTGAACAAACAGAGGATCCATGCAAGAGATGGCATGGATAGTGGCGACTGCAAAACTGCGGTGTGACACTACCCAGTGCCTTGAGAGAGGGCGACGAGGTGACGGGTGAGTGAGATAACATTCAAAAACAACAGAGGATCTGTGCAAGAACATGGATAGTGGTGACTGCAGTCAAAACTGCAGTGTGACACTACCTGGTGCCTTGAGTGAGATAACACTGGAAAAAAAACAGGGGATCTGCGCAAGAGAAGGCACAGACTCAGTCGAAACTGCAGTGTGACACTACCCGGTGCTTGAGAGAGAGCAGCGATGTCACATCGACATTACTATTAATAATATTGCACATCGTGACAAATCTGTATGCTACATTTTTGCATGGGAATGAGTGGAACAATAGCACCAGGACATCACTGCAGGTGGGGAAGTGGCGAAGGTGGGAAAAGAAAGGCCATTAAAAGAAAGGGGGTATGGTAGAAAGGGGTGGAAAGAAGGGGCCACGGATTTGAAAAGGGCCGTAGCTCAAGGAATAAAATACTGTCAGGGGTAGACGATGTGTGCAGACGCCATCAATCGTGCCCTTCACGCTTGCATCACCACCCCCATTGGATCAAACCAGAACCATGGGGTCCCGGTGTTTCTTCTGAAACTTCAGAAACCTCAATTGCATTGCTGCAGAAGCTAAATCAGTCGAGCTAGATTCAGCACTCGAAGCCACATTGGTGGCAGGTGATTTCCCTCAGCTCCGTACACACTTCGCAGTAGAGTCCTTTTCCACGGACTCGGTCACCTTCCGCTTCGAGTTCGACATCTCGATTGGGCGAACATGGGGCAGCTCCTTTCCTGTCATCCACAAGCTCCACTTGGGAATGCCACTGGATTACTTGCCAAAGATGAAGGCCTTTGATACACCCCAGAGTGCAGCCGTCCCATGTCTTGATGAAGGCACTCTCGGTCCTCAGGGTCTCTGGCAATGGCCGCCAATGACTTGGTAGAGTTGCCCCTCCTCATCATCATCAAAAACCACTTGATTTGATTGTCCTTGAGGCATTCAAACCCTCACAATTGAAGTTGTTTTTCTGAATTAGGCATACATTCTGACACCATGATTGGTATGTCAGGTTTGCCTTTGAGAACAGCTGAATATGGATGTACACCAATGAATGATGTTTTTGCATGTTTGACAGAATCGGAAGACACCTCAAGAACAAGGGCTGATAACTGGATGTGTTTTCGAGAATGAGAATTGAAACCAAAAGAGAGCACAGTGCAGAACATACTGAATATTGGCCCCAAACTGATACCAGTTGGACCTCAGCTATTATGCACCATCCTACCAGCATACCTAATCCCTTCGAAAACAGCTTCTCTGTGTGGTTGATCCAATGGTTGGGTCAAATCCACTGTCCATAAGGGGGACACCCGTGCAAATGAAGAGATTGGATAACTTGACCATCGCAAGAAACAAGGGGCTAATGCGAAGCAGTGAATTTCGCACTGAGCCTGGGCTCATGGTAGATTCTCAGACTTTGAGGAGAGTACTGTACAGTAGAGTGTAGATGGCCCGAAGTCAAGAAAGAATTTTGAATCCAAACTGATCCAAAACAGAAAACCAGACTGAGCTAGGTTGATGAAATAATGTACATACCATACAGCTCGCAAACAATTTTGGAATCCAATACACCCATTCCACTCAAATTCTACTGAAGAAAAAGCCACGGAAGCCATACCAGAATCCAGTCCACCCACATAGGGACCAGAACCACCATCTCTGCTGATTGTAAAGAAC
>MU129283.1:0-26123 GCA_014904985.1 Hydnum rufescens UP504
ACAGGAACAGGAACAGGAACAGGAACTCGGCCAGGGGGTGAACCGGAAGCAATGGGAAATGAAAGGGAAATGAAAAGGAAATGAAACCAAGATAGGGTTGGACCGGAGTCAAACCGGAATCAAGCCGGAAGCAAAGTGGACTTGGGCGAGGGAAATAAGTGGAGAACCGGACTGGAGGTGGGCGGACGAGGACCGGAGTTGACCGGAGTAGACCGGAGTTGGGGGCAAACCCTGACAGCAGGCTGTGATCAGCAAGTTGATTTGGAGTAAGAAGGTGGAACAAGAACTTTGAGAAGGGTGCCCAACGCAGGCAGGCTGTGATCAGCGAGTTGATTTGGAGTGAGAATGTGGATGCATAGTGTTGATTTGTAATTTGGATCCATCACCGCATTTGACTTGGAGGTCACCGAACTCTCTTTGTTCTCACCTCAGTTGAGTCAATAGTACTACCCGGCCTGCCTGAGTTGTGCCATCGACCGAACGAGTCCATTGTACAAAACTGAAATGCCCAACCACAATTCGCAGCTGAGGTACCATTCTGGCCAGCTTGTCTGCCATTGTGCAGAAGACCCCCAGCCTCGTTCGTAAACTGATCAAATTTCCCCTCACACGTCATTGATGATTCACTGCAGTGGCCCATTATTGCTCCAAAAAACCAGCGACTAGGGGCAGGGGATTTTTTAGATGTGTGAAGTCTAACTGATGTGGATTCTGGGGTAAGTAACAGGATGTCTTCCCTAGTGTGTTCTAATGGCTATGGTGTTTAGCCTGGTCTGGCCTTGATGATGTCGCTGCTACTGGCCCCCTTGTGAGTGATGAACCACCCATCCCACCTCCTGACTTGTTGACCTCACCCTGTCTTCTCTCCCAATCTCCCCCACCCTCCCCCAGTGCTTCCCAAGCAGAGACATGTGAGGGAGTCAGGGCCCATCGCTTGGAGGCAGAGAATGCTGCACTTTGCATGGAACTTAGTAGTCTTCAGGGCAAACTCAGTCAATGCAAGGATGACGTAAGTCTTGCAGAAGAGAAATACGATAGATTGGTTGCTGGAATTGGCAGGTTGCTTGCTGCAGACTGATTTTCATGGTTTCTGTATTATGCAACGCACCCCCTTGCTTACAATCCATGTGTGTGGAAATATATGCTTTACTTTGGATTCGGAGAGCCAGGATGACAGACAAACACATATGGTGAACTACAGAGAAAGAAAAAGAAGTGGTTGATGTATGAGAAACCCCCACCCCATCACTGTATCAGTGAGTGCAGCTCATTGGGAATATACGCGAGGAAAAAATGTATGTTGGAGAAGGTCTTGGTTCAGTTGTGCTGTTGGGACCACAAAGGGGAACCATGTTAACCATGAAAACATCACAAAAGAAATGAAACTGACCTTGTTGACTATCAATATCCATCCCATTGTTTGACCCTTGTCCCTTGCTATACTCTAATTCAACACATGTATTCCCCGATGGGACTGAAGTGTGGAAGATGGTATGGACAATAGGAACGAAGCAAGGATGCACCAGTGACTGGCATATGGCTTGATGCACAGCTTCCTGCCTTACTCATCCACACTCCAAAGCTGGTCTGCTCAGTGGACTGAGTACATAGTTTGTTGGGGATGTCCACAAGGTATTGAGAGTTAACTCTTGCGAGAAGTAGCCTGTAAGGGAGATGTGAAGGGATTGGAGCAGATGAGAGGTCAATGATGAATCTGTCAACACAGGGGAAGGTTGTCGAGGTAGTCCATGTGTTGAGGGTGGCGCTGACCACAAGGATTGCAGGGGTGGCTGGGTGCAGCATTCCCATAACTCGATTCTGACCACCGTGAACATGCTCATCAACACCCATAGATTCAGCAGGTGTGGTAGGAGGACCAGATACTGGTGGGCAAGAGTTTGATGGTCCCACCATAGATGTGGTGGCAACACGTCCAGATTGTGTAGAACATATGCATGTAACAAGGCTCTGGGTTAACTAGGCTGTTGGGCCTGGCGATGTTGTGCCAGTGTTGGTACTTCGCTTTTCTGCAGCATCTCCAGCACTTGGCAAACTTGTGAGGAGTCTTCTCCCATTTTCCATAAGTCATATTTGCGCATTGCCTAATACCACCTTGGCCCTCATCCTTGTGACATGCATTGCACATAATGATGCCACCCCAGTATTGGATCTCGTTGGGAAGATGGGGTAATTGTGGCTCTGAGGGAGATGGTCTGAAGGTAAAGCGTTTGATGAGGGAGAATATATTCATCGAAGAATGCGAAGGGTCTGAAGGAGGATCAGATTGAGACGAAGTGGAAGATGAATGTGTCAGCATGGGATTTGGCCACGGCTTGTAAAATGCCTGACGTAGATATGGAGATTTTGAAAGATATCCCAGGAGTTGAAGGGATAGAAGAAGAAGATCCTCGTCTTTGTAAGGCCCTTGCTTTTGGGATGATGAGTTCACTGCAACTCCGCTCTGACTACCCACATGGGAGTCAGTGGCTTGGGCACATGCCACTCAAGTGGTGGCTTCTATTCCCATAGTCAACCGCATCTAGCAAGTTTTCAGGCAAGGTGATGGGTCCGTTAACGTCAATTGGACCAGTGAATGTTGCGTTTGGCCCTAATTGGGATGAGTGGTCAGCCAGTGTAGTGAGAGCAGCATGAGGAGTCACATCAACTGTCCCAGCCATTGTGGGATCATGGCAATGACCTTGGGAACACAGCAAGAGGGTGCCCAACACAGGCAGGCCATGATCAGTGAGTTGGTTTGGAGTGAGAACACAGAACAAGATGAGCACCCAATGCAGGCAGGCCATGATCAGCGAGTTGGTTTGGAGTAAGAACACAGAAAGAAGAGGGTGCCCAATGCAGGCAGACTGCGATCAGCGAGTTGGTTTGGAGTAAGAACACAGAAAGAAGAGGGTGCCCAACACAGGCAGACTGTGATCAGCAAGTTGGTTTGGAGTAAGAACACAGAAAGAAGAGGGTGCCCAACGCAGGCAGACTGTGATCAGCGAGTTGGTTTGGAGTAGGAATACAGAAAGAATGTGCCCAATGCAGGCAGGCTGCAATCAGCAAGTTAGGTTGGATACGAGCTCTGCAAGATAATTTGGTTCTGTGATGGTCAGGTCTGAGACTGACTCAACTGAATTGAGCCAAGTCAACTACAATCAATACATTGGGGCTGTTTTTTGCCGCAGGATGAAAGAGAATGGATTCAAATAGGGTCTTTCACAATAGCAAAAACAAATGTCAAAACAGTACCAAAGACTACTCAAAATAAATACAGTTGGTCTCCAAAACGGTGCTTTGAGGTTTGTTTTGGGCTCTATCATGAAGCACCCTAATGATAGAAGTTGATAAGTCTGAGGCAAGGAGTGGTGTGATGACAGCACTGTGAGGCTTTCTTTTTAAAAGTTCCCAAAAGGACTCGAGTCTTCAGAGGATCCCCATCACTCAGGTTGATAGCCTACACACTCTCACTGGGAAACTTTTGAGATTTTTGAGACCCACCTAGCACAGTTTCCTGGGAGTTTGGAGGCCAAAATCGGTGGCACAAAGAACAATTTCACTGGGAGGCGGCTCATGGGGCTAAAGTACATAGCATGCAGATGCCAGGTGTTTGGTGCATGTGGTGGTGTACTTGAGGACTCCCCTATGGGGTGAAGGTTCAAGTACACCTCTGTACCATTTTTACTCACAGGGACAGGGGTCGGTCACAAGTCACTTATGATGTCACACATTTTTAGCTGCATATTAATGGCGCATGTGGCCCACATCTTTACATTACTATGAAAAACTTGAATTAAATACCATCATCGGCACTGTCACTGTTGCTTTCATTTGTGTCATACTCCAACCCTCTGTGTTCAGCGTTAGAATTTTGTGGGTCTTCAACCTCATCTTATAAGCAGAGACAGCTTTTTCAGCTTGGCCAGCCACAAGTCCAGAGCCTGAATGTTGACTGAATCCAAAAACAGAAAATAGGGGTAGACATCAAGGAAGCCATTGCAGGACCAAGAATCTGGTCAGATCTATATGAAATCAATTGCCCCATGTGGGGTTGTTAACTTGATGTTTAATGAAGGCATGTATTACACAGGCTTGCATGATAATACAGACTGCGTCCATTTCTTCCACCACATGGACTGCATCCGTTTCTTCTGCCACAGGGGTCATGTCTGTTCTGTAGCCACCGCGTCTGGCATGCGAGACACTCCACGTGGATAGTCTCTCGCATAAAGGCTGTCTGCCTCCTGATTCAGTCATACTTGAGGTGGCAGAGTCACTTCAGAGTCTCTAGTATGAGGGACCATGGGCTAGGTTACCACAGGATGTGAAGGCCATGGGTATATAAGTACAGGATCTCCTTGCTACTTTCTCCCTATTCTTTTTTCCACATCCTGCCCAATTTTTCTCTCGTGCACAGGGTGATATTTGCTAGAGATATGTGTGCACCGCCATCCGATCCTTCAAACACACAAGTAGCTAACGTAGGGCCACCCAACTCAGTCAGCCACAAATGTAGGTCTAGTTAGATATTACGAGCCTTGCATTTATATAGTCTAACTAGAGGTTTTGATGCTGGGGCCCCTGGGGCCAGCTAACCTGATTTCCGTGGTTCAGGCAGGGGCCCCCAGGGGCCCCTGTGTGGGACTTCACATATCAAACCAAGCTCCAACTTATAGATCTCAACTAGGACTCTCTCTCCCGTACCACTGTAGTAGAAGCAACTGCTATTATGAGGTGTATGTACAAACTATGGACACAGAGGAGTATTTATACACAGGAGTGGGATTAGAAAACTATAAGACATGATGTAGTTATACACAGGGGTGGAATTAGAAGAGTATAAGTCATGAGACGAGGTCACTGGGACATTAGAAGAGATTATGGTTATTTGAGTCTTGTGGAAAAAGAAGAGAAGTCCATAGATCGAGTTGATCAGTGGAGATATTGGAGAGATCAAACTGAATGGGAGATAGTGACACAGAGCTGGTCATTGAGGTCGGATTGGTAGGATAGACAGGCACACCAGAATGTGTCGCTGTGGGCACTGTGTTACTGAAGGTCGATGTTGATGGTCTGTACAGGTTTGGATTAGAACCCAGACCCATTGTACTTAAGCCTAAATCAACACCGAGGCCTGAACCTGAACCATCAGAGTTCCAAACACCACCTGGACCAACACCAGGGTGCATCGTGGCCACAGGATTTGAACTTGATGTCACCAAACGATCCAAATTCGAAGTCGCTGAAGGTTCCAAATTCGAAGCCATTGAACAGTCCAAATTTGAAGTTCCCAAATAATTCAAACTCGAACTCGCTGGAGGCTCCAATCTTTAACTTGCTGGAGGATCCAATCTCGAACTTGCTGGAGGACCCAATCTCAAAGTCACTGAATGACTTGAAGTTGTGGGAGAATTCGACGCCAAAGCCATTGGGTTATCAAAGTCCAGAGAATCAGAGTCAGATTCATCAATGAAGGGCTTTGATTGAATGCGAGTAGACCTCGCAATGCCCTTGGACTTGGCAGCAGAAGCTGGGACTTTCTGAGATTTCTGCGAGGTCAGTTTGGGCTGCCTTGTTGAAGTCGTGGTTGACTCGGATCCGAAGTCTAGCCCTGCATCTTGGACACAGCAGACTGCATTACCATCCCTGTCAATGACCAATGGGACAGCAGTGTCATCATCAGCATCATCCTCGCCCCATCTTTCAAGCTTAATGGGGCAGCTATTCCCCTTTTGGAACTCGGAAACAAGGAATCTCCACTGTCCACCTTCCCAGCTCTTGTTGGTGCAGCTTGGATGTGGAGCAGGGCATTCTTCTTCAAGCGGCCACCCAACGAAGTGAATACAATGCCAGCGAAGCAATGCAAGTAATCGGACCCAAGGAATGGAAACCAGAAACCAGGCATGGCCATTGGAGATGAACAAGTTCCTCAAATACTTTGAGGTCGCAGAGTAGGCCAAGTCTCTGGTCTTAAGTTCGTGTTCTCACCATACTTTTTCTGCCTCTTCATGCCTCTTCGAAAATTCCAGTAGCATCCAGCCGCTCATTCATGAGTTTAACAAACAGCTCCTCAAGAGACTTCTTCAGATTAAACTGCTTCTCAGCAAGCTGTTGGATTTCTGAAGATCCAAAAAGGATGGCATTCTGTGCATGGGCAGCATATGCATCAGGCTGAGAGCAAACAACAAATGCAACAACATGGGCATCAAAAGTGGCCATGTGCTGAATTTCGCCCATGAGAAGCTTCTTTTTCCGATGGATGTATTTGGCAAGCTTGGTGCCACTTGTGACTTGGACATCCTTATCCACCTTCGATTGTTGGGCAAGTGATCGCAGGTCATCTAGCCATGCCTCTAGGCCGTCGGCGTCCCCATTGAACCATTCTTTCTCCTTGGCATATTCGAGTCAAGTCCACCTGGAGACACTAAAAAGTGGAAGGGGTTTATCAGCATCAACTAAACCATCACAATAAACATGGAGTACTAACATTTGGGAAGACCAGCAAGTTTCCGTTTTCGACTATATCCATTGAATGGATTAGGCAGCCACTTGGAGTGGAAAGAGTCACCAAGATTTGCCAGTTGGAGGACTTGATGCAGTGGGCAGTTATATTTTTTGGCATGGCTTCCAAAGTGTGATGAAAGGCCTCAGTAACCCCATGCACTTCATCCACCAGTGCAGTAGGAAAGGGACCCCTATTGTACTGTGGTTGGTGAGGCTGGCCTTCTCCATCGCTGCTCAATCGGGTGTCATCGATGTCGTCATCATCTTGATGTCGCTAACACCCGCTTCGATATCTGAGCCCAGATCAGCATCTCGTGACTCCACTTCATCCTCCGAAATTGCTTCCACTCCCTTGCCCTTGCCATAGGGGACCTTGAAGGGCACACAAGTTGTTTTCTTCGAGTGGACTTCAAAGTTGGCAAGGTGTGTGCATCAGTCGCTGGGAGTTGGATTGATGGCAACACTTGATCCTTGGGACGATGAATGGGCGGCACAGGAACCAGTGCAGAAGGGCGAGTGCTTGTTGTAGCGGGATTCACGGAGGGGCGACTCCCTGACAATGGCAATACAGATCGGTTGGGACTCTGGATTGCTTAGGAGGAAGAAGTTAGATCGTACAAGAAGAACTGAAACCCAATCAAACATACCTTGACTTCTTAAGAGCCTTCACCAACTTCAAGATTTTGATCTCAAATTGTTCCAGCTTGAGACTGTGAGTGTTGGCAAAGAAGGCCAATCCTTCAACGATGCCAAGAGCACCACATGGACCCCGCCTCATCTCTTTAGCAAGACGAGATACATTTATGCCTTGAAAGACGCGATTAAGAGTGCGATCAACGAACTCGCAGTCTTCACTGGGATCTGCCCCTTGGTCAGGGAGGGACCAGAGTAGGGTGTCGACCTGGGTAGCATCCCAGACATAGAGAAGATCCCCTGGGCGATGCTTCTGGAATGCTAGTAGGCAGATTAAGTGCCAACGTCCTGTGCATCATCGAGCAATTTGCGAGGGTCGCCAATTCGTCGTGCTTCGTCCAACAGCTGGTCGGGCGTATCAGATTCTGGCATAGACCCTCCATCATCAGAGGAAATGTCCACGACTGAGGACGGTCTGACACGACTGCCAGATAGAAGCACTGTGGGTTCTTCATTGTACCCAAACGTTGAAGATGCACGTTCGGGTTCAGAGCTTTGGACGGGTAGGAGAGGAGGATCGTCAGGGTAGTCTACCTGACTGGAAGTAGGAGTTCCATTCAGAAGTGATGCCGATCTCCGAGACTCGTGCTGATATTCGACTTCAGGGATTTTAGGGTGAGATTCGAGTTGGATATATGCCCGATTCTTAGGGGGTTGCGAGGGGGTTGATGCGATGACGCGAAACTTCTTGTTCCTCCGGTTGCCTCCAGGCGGACCCGATTTTTCCTGCCGTAGACATCATGTAAGAACAGGAGCAGGGATTCTAAGTAGAGGCGTACATACCATATTGGCAGTTTCGTCGTTGACTTCGTCATTAGCTTCGTCATCTACCTTGCGCCTGCCAATATTGATCTGAGGATACGACGGTTCCTGAGACGTCGCATTCTGTTGCGAATAATAGGTGAGCTCGAACTTGCAAGACAAGAAATCAGGAGACATACGATTTTGGATGACTCCTGTGCACCTGAGGATGATGGTTCCTCAGACGGGTCATCGAAGGCTTTGCGTTTGGGGACTCGCAGTTGTGATTTTCGGTATGTGACGACTTGGCGCATTGCGAAAACACCCTTCACAAATTTTCTGGCCGGGTTGTTGAAGAAATAGTTCTAAAACTCCCCAAGCTCGAAAATAACGTTTCAGGGTGATATTGGGCAACACTTCCAGTCGGAGACCCAGTGTATGGTGAGATGGGGACAAGGAGAGTGTAATAGAATTGTAAAGAGAGTGAGCAATGTCTTGGTCTTGAGTCGGAGAAAAACGATGGTGAAGCAAATGCCACCCCCCCGCAGTAACAGTTCCCACTACTCTATCCGGGAGATTCAAGAAAATATTCAGGAATTTCCCAAGACCGAGCTGTCTGGAATGTGCTGGCTTGCGGTTCGGAGGTGCGACAAATTTAATATGACGGTCCCAAAGGAGAGTGGATGATACGCAAACGATCCACCTCTCCAGCTGAGACGCTCAAGAGATAACTCAGGAGCCTCTCAAGCAGAGTGGTTGGTGCGTTTTTGGTGCGTAGTGAGAACGTCTCACTCGGTATTTGCCGATCTATTCAACGCCTCAACGGAATACCGATAAATGCCATTCCCATATGTAGATATACATACATCCATACATACATGCAGGATTTAAAAAAATGAAGGTGATGGGACAGGGTAGAAGAACAATGAGAGAATAGCAAAAATATTAATCATCTCCCTCTGCTACAAATGACCTCATTGGGCTTCAGAAAGAGGGTCGGCGCTGAACATGAAGAATCCCACTGGATGAACCATTCTTGGGACTCCGTGGACCCAATGGCTTCCATATGGCATTTGCGCGAGGGGCGAGAATACCTGACGGACGCATCTCCCAGAGCAGCCGAATCTTTTGCCTTCTGGGCAAGCTCACGAACCAAAATATCGTACGGTCCTCCAGTAACGTAGAGAGGGACCCAGAATGGCACGATATTGTGGTTAAACCGATCCATGTGGGAATTCACGATCATCGCTAAACGTCGCCGTACCGCATGATCAACCTCGTCCAGAGCTTCCAACAGCCACTTCGTGCTGAAATCCACTCGATCCATAACCTGTGGTGGAGGATAATCGCAATCACGTACAACTGGAGGATAGCGATAGAAGTCCAGGAAGCGATAGCGAATGTAATGCCGTAAGGAGGCATCTGCGCCAGGAGGCGGAGGAAAGGGGTGTAACTCCCGTAGGTCGCCAATCTCTCGATGGGGAGGCGCATGCTCCAGTAGGGTGGCAAGATCACTCGGGGATGTCTGGTATGAAAAGGACATCTCGACGTAATCGGGATCCAGCACGTATCGAAACGAAAAAACGGCTTCATGCCGACTGACAGGCACCGAAACAGCCTGTTCAAATTCCCACAGCGAATAATGACCTGAGACAAATCGCTCGAGAATGAGGTCCCGCCTCCGCTGGGATTTAAAGGCCAGCAACACTTTTTGCTTCTTGCGTGCCGGGCCTTTTGCTGTTTTGTTCTTACGAACACGAACCCCGAGAAGGCCATCATGCATCAGCAATTGGAAAATTGCCTTGATGTCTACGTCGGCAGTGACACCAAAGAATTCGATGCGATACCAATCGCCGACAACAACAAGTGGATCGAGGTCTTCCACCGTTTCCCCAGAAGGCTCAAGACCGACTTCATTTGTACCCCCTTGCTCGTCACAAGGCGAAAGTGGCGGAGCAATTGGCAACGCTGCTTGAAAGGGGGGATCCACTGGCATATGGTCCTGAGGAGGGGGTACAGCTTGCTGCACATCCTGCATTTCGGAATCGCCAGGGTCAGGGGGAGACACCACAGGACACACAGGTGTCTCCTGCTCTTGATGGTTTATTTCCATCTCTGGCCCATATTGCTGATTGGGGGGGGAATGAGGAGGGGAATGGTGAGGAGGGGATTGGCAAGGGGATTGGCAAGGAGGGGATTGGCGAGGGGATCAGCAAGGAGGGGATCGGCGAGGGGAATGGCAAGAAGGGGAATAGCGAGAAGGGGAATAGCGAGAAGGGGAATAGCGAGAAGGGGAATAGCGAGAAGGGGAATAGCAAGAAGGGGAATAGCGAGAAGGGGAATGGCGAGAAGGGGAACGGCGGGAAGGGGAATGGCGGGAAGGGGAACGGCAATAAGGGGAACGGAAGCGATGAGGAGAACGGAAGCGGGAAGGAGGCAAGTGATGCAAGGGGGAACGAGAACAAGACCGACAGGAAGGGTGATGAGGAGATGCCAAACGACGGGGGGAGTAATGCGAAGCATGGCGGTAATCACCCTGAGAATATCGTTGCGAACCACGCTCACCACTGGGTAAGCGACGGCCGGTAACTCGAGGTCGATTATTCTTACGCGGGCGCGCCGGCCTTGGATTCGAGCGTGGCTGGGACCATCTCTGAAGCACGTAAGTCTCCAGGGTGGTGCGGTACACCTTACGCTTGCTCTGAGCGGCCAGGACCATCGGAAGGATGCGCTCGTGGGCATCTGCATTTCCTGCCAATGCCAGACCCAGGTCCGCAGTGACCTGTGCCCACAGGGGATCTTCATTCCGGGCCTTCTCAATCTGGGCCGCAATGCGCGCCTTTGCAGCGATCTCCGTGTCATTCAAACGCGGCTCCTCATCATCTTCAACAGACAGATCGGAATCCAAATCGTTCCACTCTGGAAGATTGGTCGTGGGATCGACCCGAGGGGTTAGATCCTCGTGGTCTAGATTGGGGGGGGTAGGCTCTTCGTCGAGATCGATCTCAGCATCAATAGCAACGAGTTCGCCTTTTCCTTCCGGTGGCGAGGTCTTACGAGATGGCAGTGGCACCACATGGCAAAGGGTGACTGATGAAGGACCGAGGAGATTAGCGAGTGTTGCAGCCATAGCACTGTCCACTTCGCGAAGGCCGGCGCCAAACAAACCGTTGAAGATGGACCATATAGACTGATTATTATCGGACACGAAGATCGGATACTGGATGTACCAAGGTGATGGATGCTTGACCTCCGCTGCTCGAGACATCTTCCAAATTTCCACAAAATCCCCATGCGGCTCAGTACGTTCAGCGACACGTTCAGCGGCCTCCTGGGTCTCCGGGTCGGAAACGGAACTGAAGGAATCTAGAGGACGGACCTCCCTCTCCTCCAAAACCCGAATCCCGTGCAAGGGAACACCGTGGCGCTCCAACTCGGCGACTGGGACATCCACATTATCCACGACGAAGAAACAACCGATCAATGAGTGATTGACTCCAAAACGAGGCGGCTCCAAACCACAGACAAAGGCTATATGATCGAGGGTGCGATGCATGAGAAGTCGTGCGGTTGCAAGCATCTCCGCTTCGGTGTCCTCGATGGCCACAACCTCCTTAGTAATTGCATGCTTAGAGTAGGATGCCTGGGCAGCTTCCGGTAGTTCTCGATCCCTACTCTCGACCAGAAGCATCACCAAGTCGGAGTGGTGGTTGGGTCGGAAGAGTGGCACGTCGTTGAGGTCCAAAAGGAAAAACCGCGCAGCCTCCAACCACCAGCAGTAACAGTCAAACGCGAATATAAGCTTCCCGCGCATTTCACTGATCCAGCGGTTATTGAGGTACCAATCGTGTGTGAGGCGAACTTTGCCGAATGGTAAGAACGGCGTGGTTCGGTGCTGGAGGAGATAGGGACGATGCGGGGCATTGCAATTGTAAATGTGCCTCACACACAGCTTGTCAATGAATGACCAGGCCGAATGTGGTTGCTGCCAGGATCGAACATCGCAGGGAGACTCGGGCCAATGTCTATGCAGGGTTTCTCCAGGTAGCATAGAGTTAAGGCCAGAAAACAACAGGTTGAAAGGGGGACGTGCTGGAACGGCGCCGGGGTTCTCCAACAGTCCCAATAGTTCCTCAGACATATCCTTCTCCCAAAGGGTATTGGTGTATTCGAGCACCCAGCCTTGGATACTGACAAAACGGTCGTCAGAGATAGGCCGTTCACCGATGGCATCTTTGAAGACCAAGTTAGTCTTTGGGAACTCCTGATACGAAATTTATATAAACGCACCACGTCGCTTCTGCTTGAAGTGACAGAAGTACCGCTCGCAGACCTCTCCGTATGACTCGAGAATTGAAACGACAACGGGCTTCATGGGGGTGAGAGGTTCGCCCAACCGCCATTGCAACGGCCTGGAATTGTCCAAGGTGTCCACGGGTAAAGACTTCTCGGGTTCGACTGTAGAGCTGGTGGTAGAGGCGGGTGTCGAAGTGTTAACTTTCTTTTGGAACTTGGGGAACACCTTCTGTGAGCTGCCAGACGATGACGCTGCAGGGGTAGGAGACGCCAGCGTCGAAGAACGTTCGGTCGTTTGACTCGGTTTCTTGCTCGAGGTCGGTCTTTTTGATGTAGTTCTCACCATCTCTCTAACAGACCCGTACGACCCCAGAGCGGACTAACCACTCCAAAGCGCAAAGATAAGTTTGAGGGATAACTGAGACTCTGAGAGGTCGGAAGGAGAGTTAAAGTTGAGAAGATTTGCATCCGCACATTCGATTGAGGATGCCGAATATTTGTGCCAAACGTTACGGGACTTGATACTATTAGCCACATTAAAAAGGATACATTGTAATATTATTCCTAAGGCATTATCTATGAGTCTACAGCTGGAGTTGATTGAACTCACTTGAGCCACTTCCGAAAACTAACGTGGCTCTTCGGGCGATATAGTGTACTTATGGCAGACTAGATAATACGTGTTTTCAGTATTCCATTTAAATCATATACATGTGCCGGTCCCACACGAATCCGTGACGCGATTCGAACTCTGTATCTAAAATGCAACAGTCCATTTCCATATATATATATGTTCACACGACTCCGTGACACGATTCGAACGCCGTATCCAAAATTCCTTAAAATAACAAGCGAGCAGCGACTCGGGACGCGGCATCGTACTGATATAATGAGTTCCTGAGTTCTTGGCGAATATCGCTCCAGGACGAGGGCATCCCATTCATTTTGGAGTGTGTGAAGGACGACCGGGATTGAGGTCAGAGTCGCTGGACATGGGGACGCAGTCTGAGAATCTATCCGTCCGGCAATATAAGCCTGACCAGTTTGAAGAGATGAGTCCACTGAAGGCTTACTGGTTTTTATTTGGATTAAATCCTCTTCCGTGAGTCTTCCCCAGTGATTGGATCGGTTCCATTTTCCAAGATATATTTCTCTATCAAGTGACGCTCGTAAAGGTGTCCTAATTTCGAAGATACAATGGGGATTTGGGGGGGATAACCGGGATTGAGGTGAGAGTGGCTGGGCGTTGGGGCACAGTCTGAGAATCTATCCGCGCGGCAATATGAGCCTGGCCAGTTTGAGGAGATCAGTCCACTGAAGGCTTACTGGTTTTGATTGGGATTAAATCCTCTTCCGTGGGCCTTTCCCCAGTCATTGGATCGGTTCCATTTTCCGAGACATAGTTCTCTATGAAGTGATGCTTGTAAAGGTGTTCTGATTTCGAAGACACTGGGCGCGTCCCCAGACAATGCCATTGTTGTTAACCGGAAACAGCCGCAGCGTTATGACTCACATCGAAATAGTCACAATAATCGAGCGTCACGTCACACGATTCGACTTAGGGGCTATACGAGTTGCAGTCCAAGTCTGTATCGGGTACACCTCTTGGATCTATGTGGACAGGCATATTGACTGCGGTGCGAATATTCGAAAATATATTGGTCAAAGTCTGACTTGACAAAACAACTGCAAGAGCTCAAGACAGAGCTTCTTAGCCTGAGCCTGCGTGTGCAAAAGATTGCCTCTCCGTCGGCATCCAAGCTCTCCCAAATGTGTGTCGCACATAGTGATTTTCTCCACTAACAAATGAACGCGCCTGTTTCTCCTACACCTTTAGCTCCACCGTTCGCAAATCTATCGCCCGTGTTCTGACTGTCACGAACCAAAAAGCACGCCAGAATCTGCGAGAATATTACAAGAACAAGAAGTACCTTCCTCTGGATGGACCTGCGCGTAAAGAAAACCCGTGCCATCCGCCGTCAATTGACAAGGGTGGGTTACCCCCTTCTCGCTATTCCCCTATCGACGCCCAATGCGCCTAATTATTTTTTCTGGCACCAGCAATCGGGGAAGACGGAAAAGCGACACAAACAGGACATTCACTTCCCTACCAGGAAATACACTCTTAAGGCATGAGGGAGCAAAGTGAAAATCACTCATCAGCTTCGACCTCACTGTCATGTATGTGGAAGAATTTTCGACTTGGAGGTCAGGAAACCCTGTTGTGCGAGCGAAAGCGGCCAGTATAGATCAGGCAAGGGTGCAGTTGATATAGCTAGTCTTAGAACATTATTCGATTTTTGATTCGTGAACAAATTCGAATTTACTTTGAGGCGCATGTCTCTCGCTGGGGTGTTGAATCGCTGGTTTTCCGGTTTGCATCCGGAAAGTTCGTTTCGACACTGCTTGTAGCCTTATCGCTTGGAATTGTGATCGTAAAATCTGTGGACGGGCATTCTACCCAGTCTGCGTGTCCCAGGCTTACGCGATCCAGTTCGACAGACAGAGTCATCGCTCGTGAACGAACATTCTACCCAGTCTGGGTTTACGCAACCCGGTTCGACAGTACTGATTACTGCTCACGTATTGGGTCCACCGTTCTGATTGGCGTCACACTTGTCGCTCTCGTAAAATCCGTGAACAAGCATTCTACCCAGTCTGCGTGTTCCGTCACACCACTGCTTGTAGCCTTATCACCTGGAATTGTGATCGTAAAATCTGTGGACGGGCATTCTACCCAGTCTGCGTGTCCCAGGCTTACGCGATCCAGTTCAACAGCTACTGTCAGAGTCATCGCTCGTGAACGAACATTCTACCCAGTCTCAACCCGGTTCGACATTACTGATTACTGCCCACGTATTGGGTCCACTGTTCTGGCTGGCGTCACTCTCGTCGTTCTCGTAAAATCCGTGAACAAGCATTCTACCCAGTCTGCGTGTTCCGTGTTTAGGCGGTTCGTGCGAGTGACGCTTGATTATCTTCCTGGCTCCTACTATTGGTGAGTACAATTCTGTTACTCAGGCCATTGCCCACTAATGCTGATATGTTGGCCGTAAGGGTTGCGATTAATTCATCCATAGAATTTGCATACGACTGTCCCACCAAACCAACAAGCACCACTGCCCATTCGCCATGCCTCCCAAACCCTCCAATGTCAACATTCCGATTGATGAGAGCGACCCACAATCCTCTCGTAAGCGTAAACGTCCCTCCAGCAGGCTACAAACCCATCCCTCCCCACCAACATCCGCCGCATACTCGAGCGCATATGAAGATAGTATGAAAATGTTCCAAGCTGCGACCAATTCCATAACTAAACGGAATCCCGCCCATGGGGCGTCAAAGAGTACGACCCCCACTGCGAACCCGGGGCCCACATCGGCATCGACGTTTAGAGTGACACCACTCCCCCAATCCAGTACCAAGCGTGTATCCACCATGCAAGGTACGACTTGGAAACTCGATCCCAATAGCAATACGTTTGTGGCAGTTGTACCAACGAATCGAGGCACTAAGGTGCAACGACCGACTCCCCGAGCCAATATATCTAGGCCTCGCTATCACCAAAATGCACCGTCTTCCGAGCCATCCCATCTTCCTGATCCTGGTGGTCCATCTATGTTTTCTGGTGACATCGAAGAGGAATTGGCAGCAGGTGGCGGCAATGTTTCTTCTTTAACCTCACCCAAGGCAGTCGAGGAGCCCTTCGTCGTTCAATACCCGCTGTATGCCAGAGATCTTGACCGGATATCTGTGGAGCAGAAACTGTCTCGACATGTGCGTCGACGGGCTGCTGCAGCGCAACGTTGGAATCGTGATGTCATACCTGGCTTAATTCGTCCGTATATGGAGCACATGCGCGAATCACAGCGAGGCCAGCTGCCTACAAGTCCTGTGCCACACACATGCTCTTGCGATGGCGTTGGGGTAATGAAGCAGGTGACTGCGGTATACATGGATCGTGAGTACATGCTTGGTTTGATCTTGGTCCAGAAACTGATAATTGTCCATCTAGGCCTCGACTACGTGCAACTACGCATATGTCCATGCGCCCCCGCACCTGTCCAATTGGTAAAGCGGGGTTTGTTCCCCTGCTCGCCAGTGTATCCAGCTCTTGCTGTCAGCCTCGACATGCTGGAGTTTGTGTCCACGTTGTTTGTACACTTGGCTCCAAATGAGACAGCATGGGCAGACGCCCTGACCTCATTTTTGGCAAGGCGAGGCCATGTATTCGAAGCGCAGGACTCGCTCCGCCGACGATTTGCGTCTGCCTTAGGCCAATACCAGGTCCTGGTACGCGTTGTTACTGCCGAGATGGATAAACAGATCAGTGTGGCACGGCATGTAGTCCTCTCGCGAGACCCTGCCGATCGGGGTGATATTCCTCCAGAAACAATAATGTTACCCATAATCGATGACTCCACCCCTATAACGAATCGTTTGTACATCAGTGCGCTGAGTCCCGACGGTCGGTCTGTTCGCCAGCCCTCTACTTCCACCACAGAGAATTCTTCTCGGTCTCATGCAATTGCTCCACCTGTGCCCAACCCCGACCTCCATACTCGTTCTAACACCCGTTCTGTACCGTCTGATTACCTTCGTTCTCGGTGTCCGTTGTGCTTCGGAGGTGATGTATCAGGAGGGGGTAAACTGTGAGTATTTTGCGATTTACCCTCACGTCTCTTGCTAATTTAGTGACGTCTTTTGCAGGCCCGACTTTTTCTTATGCCTTGATGCCTGCTTCGCCATCAGGAGGAACAAAGACTACGATCGGCGGCCAGGCCACAAAAAGCAACCGGGCATTCAGGACCCTTGCATTGTTCCACCTGGAACCCGCGAATTGCCCCGAAGTTTTCTGGAGATCTGGAAAGCAAGGGTTGAAGAAGCCCGTCCTGGCAATCCAGCTAGGCGAATGTCGAAGAAGGGAGAATATGCCCTGGACGGCCCAGATGCTGATGATGACATTATCGAGGCTGGGCTACATGTCCCAAATTCGTCGCTAAATATCTGTGGTGAATCCTTCGTTGCTGCAGATGGTGACAGGGTAAAGACTCCTGGAGAGCGCTTCTCAGACACTGGTGTGATGGCAGGTGTATGTCGTCATGATCGTGTGGTCATGTGGGCGAATATGTGGACTCCCGGTGAACAGCAATTCTACGCATTGGCTCTCATTGACGCGATCATGGCCGAGCTTCCCACGCACTGGCGAGTTGGTATCCTGTACGATATCGGCTGCCAGATTCATCGCAGCATACTTAAGTGGAATCTGTTGCCTCGGTGGATACCCCGGATTGTGTTTGGAATAAGTGTGTTTCATGCATATTGCCATCAGTGGGTGTGCCAGCTATGGTACAATCCTCGGAAGGGGGGTGTCTGGGGCCTCACTGATGGAGAGGGTTGCGAACGCCTTTGGAATGATCTTCGGCGCCTCATTCCAAATCTCCGTGTAACCGGATTCCATCGACGTTTGTTTGTTTTGGATCTCCAAATTGAACATCTGGACCACTTGAAGATGCAACAGGCAGGTGTCTGGTTGGAGAAGCGTGTGAAAGCTACGAAGGCTCGCCTCATAATTGCTCAGGAGAAGAGAGCCAGAATCCCACTCAGCGACGAGTTCCTGCAGTCTCAATTTGAAGAACAGCGAGCCTACCAGAGCCGACCTCTCGAGCGACAATCAAAGAAAAAGGGATTCCTTGCTGTTGAGAAGATCCTGGCTGTCCGTCAACGCCTTGATGCAGCTCGGGATCTTGTTGAGGCCCTCCAGAAGCAACTCATTGCCATACCAGTGTCCGACACCATTGCAACTCGGAACGAGGTTGGGGAGATTACATCTGCCCTTGCTGAACAAGAGAAAGTTGTCTCATGCTTGTCGAAGCAAGAGGATGATTTAACTGCCATCCTCAAGCTTGGAGACCCGGTGTCATATGACAACCTCAAGAAAATGAAGGATCACCCATGGTTTGAACACCAACTTAATATGCGTGCGCTTAAAGCACGCATTCTTGCCAAGGCATGCCAGAGGAATTTCGAGGCACATAATCTCACTGGTGCTTTCAGGAGCAAAGCCTTAGGCGAGTTATTCATAGTTGGAGTTTAACTCATATTATATCGTATTAACATTATTATCCTTGATGATAGATCACAGTACTGCGGAACACACAAATAAAGCATTGAAACGGCGGTATCGGTCAATCAAGAACCTTGTTACGGACTACAATAAGCGCCGACTCAGTATGATCAAGCTTCGCGGACGGCGTGGGATTCCCCGTAATGCAGTCATCCCTCCTCCCATTGAGATGAAGGGTCTTTTTAGTCTTGATGTGGACAATGATATCTGGCAAGATATTGGACTTGCCGATGATGAATTTGGCGGACAGGTCCCTCCTTGGCTAGGGGATGAGGATGTCCGAAATGGGATCCAAATTGTTCAAGAAATCATGAATTGCCATGATGAACTATATCTCTGTGAACGTGAACGGTCCTCTTTGCAGCATTGGTTCAATGATGAATCGGCTGCATTGATCGCTGTTTTACAGGCTTCCAAAGGTAAGGGGGTGATATCTGGCAGAAGGGTGTGCTAATTTAGTCTACCTGCAGAGGATGCTGACCTCCAGTTCTTCTTGCGGGAACATGCTCAGTGGCTTATAGATTTGGGCAAGAGGTGGGGACGCTCCATTGATGCATTAGCCCCCAATGTTGCTCAGTCCGAGGTCGGTCAATCTGAGGTCGGTCAATCCGAGGTCGGTCAATCCGAGGTCGGTCAATCCGGGTTGGTCAATCCGGGTTGGTCAATCCAGGGTTGGTCAATCCAGGTTGGTCAATCGAGGTCGCTCAATACGAGGTCGCTCAATCCAAGGTCGCTCAATCCGAGGTTGGTCAATCCGAGGTCGCTCAATCCAAGGTCGGTCAATACGAGGTCGCTCAATCCAAGGTCGCTCAATCCGAGGTCGCTCAATCCGACATGCCTCAATCTGGCATCTCTTGGGCTGATTTCCCTCGACGAGGTGGCAGAACCTTGACTAGTGAGACCAGGGCTCTGCTTGATTGCACGGTGCCCATCCCACCCCTGTCCAAGTTAGCAGGGTCCTTAGCTGAACAAGCAGCAATCCCAAAGTTGCCAAGGTCAGACAAATGGACAGTGGGCCCTGGAGAAGGGGAGGTGGATAGCTCAGATGATGATGAAGAATTTGAGCTGGAGCCTCGGCCAGTTATTGCTGACCCAGTCCTACTCGCAGCTACAGACCTCCTTCATGAGGGTCATTCGGATGATATGGGAAGTGAGACTAGTAGTGATGAAGAATAAGTCCATGTTATCTACATATGTACTTAGCAAAAATAATACAGAAACTGAAATCATTAAGTTAATTGTGGGGTCCCCTAGCTGAACTTAGAAAATACTCGGGTTTGAAATGAGGCCTTTGGAGGCAGTGCTGAGGGGCCCCTGGGGCCCCTGGATCAGTACTTGAGCCCCCCCGAGCCCATCCAAGTTAGCCCACAGGGGCCACCAGGGGCCACCAGGGGCCCCATGGGCTGTATATCTAATTAGAGCATATAAATGCAACCCTCAAAATATCTAATTAGATACTGATAATTGGCTGACCAGCCTGCTACAGATCACGTGTTAGGGCTTGCAAGTGAGCATGAACCCCACAGCTAGTGTGTTCATAGTTTGTTCAGGTACAGCAAAATATTTTTTGAGATAGTGGATGTGTTAGTGCGTGATATGGTGCAATGATGCCACAGATTAGGAACTCATTTTCGGCACTTTCCAAAACATGAGCTCAGATGCTCAGAGCATTTCAGTAGCATCAGCCTCGACCATCACGAAACATCTCCTGGGCTTTGTTTTTCAGCTGATTTATCCACTCTACTTATGGAATGGTCCACTGACTTCATGGCTCCCTTGAGTTCTCCCAGTTCTCATGGCTCTGTGGATCTGTCTCCAGCCTTGGTGAGGCACAAGATCGTTCTGGCTACTGGTGGGAAGAGCAATCTGCTTCCTCTCTTTTTGAAGGCAAGCCAGCAGATAAGGCTTGTGATGATGCCTCTACAGTGAGGGAGGTGAGTCATGCTTCCATGGTGAAAGGTGGTATTCTTGCTGATCCCCTGACACCTCAACCCCAACACCTCAACATGGATATGTATCCCCTAGATTCAACCTTTCCAATGAGTCCAACAATGACGAGGCGCTACCACCCCCACTGAAAAGGAGACGAGGACCAAACCTCAATGCCCTCTCGAAAAGTGTGAGTCGGGCCTCAGCGGATGATGAAGAACTTGCATCGCAAGTCTCCATGCACAACTATGATCCCACCCCTACCCATAAGAATGTGCATGACCTTTGCACAGGCCTAAGGCATGACAAAATGGCCAAGATTAATGACAGCAAGGACAGCCTCTTGGTCTGCCTCTGGTGTGTCTTCTCTCTCTCTTGATCTCTTTCTACATCTCATCACTCTCTAGTATGTATCTGTACATATTACCTCAGATTCCAACCGAAAGCCTCATTGATTACTAGGTACAATTAGTAGCATGTATCATAAAATTCAGTATCTGCAATGTAACTGCTGCTTCTAGCTTATCTCCACCTTGCTAGGAGAGGCAGACATCTGCATTTCTATGGACAGAAGCGACATTTACATGTGCAATCAAGTCTCAAGGATGAGAGGAAGCAGAAAAATCAAAAAATGACAGGAGACAAAATTACTGCATGGGTGGCGATGGTCAAGAGTGGTCTGATGTAACACCATAACACTAAGTAAGGCTTTACCTTTACAGTAGTTGGTGATTGCAAGCATAGGGAATCAAAAAAGAAGGGAGGAACATGTGGGCCAAAAGCAAGGAGTGAGATGAGCCATTACTCTAATAAAAAAAAGTATGTGAGAACGCATGGGTAGAGTCGTCCGGGACAAATCAGATTACTTCTCTGACACTTGGCACTATGTCCGTCACTTTTGCCTAACCCCAACAGTTCCAACTCAGTACAAAAGACATTGGCCTCACTGGAAAGAGGTGTACCTTCAACAGGCTGTTTCTTGGCATCTTTTCGAGTGATGGGAGACTTCTCTGTCATTGGGCTTGGTACGCGATCTGGATTTTTGTTGAGCATAAAGCCATGAGTCAATTGGGATGACACCTACTGTCAATATGATGTTTCTTGACATCTTTTCGAGTGATAGCAGACTTCTCCATCATTGGGCTTGAAGGAATGTGATCTGTATTTTTGCTGAGTGTGTAAAGCCATGAGTTCATCGGAATTACGCCTACCGTCAATGTGATGTTTCTTAACATCTTTGCCAGTAATGGTGGATTTCTCTTTTGTAGGCACCTGGGGTGATTTTTTAAACCCTCACAGAGGGCCCACCTTTTCAACCTTGCATGCCTGAGAGTTCACCTTGGGACTGGGTGATCCTTGAGGCAACTCATGAGAGGATCCAACCTTCTTCCATTCATTGCGCACCTGTTTACATTCCATCTCATGATGGGTTGTTGACTCGTTGGCGGGATGTTTACGGGAAATCACCATTAATTTCACTCTGTGGTCCTTCGCTGGCTGGATAGCCCAAGGAAGAACATCATAAGCTCTGAAAAAGGGGAAGGGTTAATCCAATGATACACTCGTAGATTAGATTAGACACAACACTCACACTTTTGTGAAGCACCCTTTGAACTCTTCATGACCTTCTTGGGCGACGGCTTCCTAATCCCCACAACTGCTTCGACTTCTTTGTCTTCATCATCCTCATCTTCATTGTCCTCGTCTTCATCTCCTTCTTCCTCCTCGCCGCTGTCATCAGTGTGCAGATCGTAACATCCTTGAGAATAGAAACATTAGTCACATTATCCAACGTGATAAATTCATGTTTACCCTTGGCCTTCGCTTTGGAAACAGCCTCTTCTTCGGTCTCATCAGTTGACTGACCTTTCTGGGAGTGCGCCTTGAGCTCCTTCCCTTTGATCTTTGAGGCCCTCCTATCTGAGTTCCTTCTGGAGACGTGCTCTTTGATTGAGCCATGTTTAGAGCAAATTGGCTGGGCTTCGCTATCATTGCCATTATCATATTTGTCATCATCACTGCTATCATTTGCCCTGTCTTCACTAGCAGAATGATAGCGAGCTTGGAAGGAAACCCTTAGCAACACTTCTCACGCATCCATGAAGACAGTACTCACATTTGGTAGACCAAGCATCCTTCATCTTGTTCAAGGGCACTTTCGTGGCAATGCAAACTTTCGTGGAGGTGTGGACTTTCGTGGCAGAGTGAGCTTTTGTGGCATGGACTTTCTGGGGACGGTCATCGTCCTCACTGTCATTGACACAGTCATTATCATGAGAGAGCCTGTTCACCTCTGGGAACAGAAACCTCCGCTTAGCCCATAGGTCCCATTAGGCTATTGCATGGGGTCCCCACGGGGGAATTTAGGACCTCCCATGCCACAGGGTTGAAAACCCACCCCCGTGAGTCACGGGGTAAAAGCCACGGGATACAAGGCGGGGTTGAAAAACCCGGGGGGACCCTGCAGGGTTCCCGCAGGGTGCCAATTATCTGTATCTAACTCTATATCAGCCCCAGGGGCCTCTACAATTTGTTTAAGGAGCTATCTATTATTATATTATTATTATATACATGGAATAGGCTCACGGGCCTGTACAAGCTTGTGTCTGCTGGGCTCTTGGATTGGGTTGTGGGTGGCTTCACACATCCATTTTTTGTGCAGGGGGGTTTTTGCACAGGGAAAAGGTATCTAGATCAGTAAATAATATGTTAACAATAATAAAAAACAGAGGCAGTGCCAAAAGAGCAGCTTCTGCTGCTCTTTTGGCACTGTTGTACATCTTGTAATTGAGAACTTACCAGGCATTACCACACACCTGCTGCAGCAGGGGTGTGGTACCGTATATTAACTGTCAACGTGTAGGTTGTGGGTGTTCGGGTGCTGGGGGGGTTCTTGGGTCGGGTGGCAGGTGGCTGCGCACATCCATTTTTCGTGCGGGGGAGTTTTTGCACAGGGCAAAGGTACCTAGATCAGTAAATAATACGTTAATAATAATAAAAAACAGAGGAGTGCCAAAAGAGCAGCTTCTGCTGCTCTTTTGGCACTGTTGTACATCCTGTAATGGAGAACTTACCAGGTATTACCACACACCTGCCGCAGTGGGTGTGTGGTACCATATATTAACCATCGACATGGAGATTGCAGGTGTTTGGGTGCTGGGTTCTTGGGTCGGGTGGTGGGTGGCTGTGTACATCTGTTTTTCGTGCAGGGGGGGTTTGTGTAGGGCGAAGGCACCTATATCAGTAAGTAATACATTAGTGATAATAAAAACAAAGACAGTGCCAAAAGAGCAGCTTCTGCTGCTCTTTTGGCACCAGCAGGGTTAGACATACCTGATATTACCACACACCCACTTCAGCGGGTGTGTGGTATGCGATTTTGTCGATTGTCATGTTTGGGGGCTGGACACTCAGGGCTTGGGTGGTTGCGCATTAAATTCATACTGAGAGCTCGTCTGTGACCTCATCGGGCGGGTTTTCGCAGAGGGAAAGGACCTAGATGAACGAATAATAAGACATTAGTGAAAAAACAAAGAAAACAGAGGTGCCAAAAGAGCAGCTTCTGCTGCTCCTTTGGCACCAGTGGGATTAGACACACCTGATATTACCACACACCTGCTTTGGCGGGTGTGTGGTACGAGATTGCATGATCATCGTGTTTGGGGCCTGGCACTCAGGGGTTGGGGTCTGGGTGGCTTCATGCTGCCATATTTTGCCCTGGGCCATGTCTGTGCATTCCTCAGGTGGGGTTTCATGGAGGGAGAAAGGACCTAGAATAACAAATTTGTTAGTTAAAAAAAAAAAAACAAGCAATGCCAAAAGAGCAGCTATTGCTGCTCTTTTGGCATCGTTGTACACCCCAGATGAAAAACTTACCTAATAGTGCCACACACCCACTGGGGTGGGTGTGTGGCACTGTCTCGTGCTTGCTTCGGGTGGCCTTAGTAGAGTAGATGAGATGCCACTGAACTCCGGCAATTGCTGGTCTCAAAAAAGCACCCAAGTATGGGCAATACAAGGCTCACATAAATGAATAATAGATACCTACACACAGAATAATAGACAAATATTTATTATTTATTACTCTGTGTGTAGGTATCTATTATTCATTTATATGAGCCTTGTATTGCCCATTCTTGGGTGCTTTTTTGAGACTGGCAATCGCCAGAGTTGAGTGGCGTCTCGTCTACTCTACTAAGGCCACCCGAAGCAAGCATGAGATGGTGCCACACACCCGCCCCAGTGGGTGTGTGGCACTATTAGGTAAGTTTTTCATCTGGGGTGTATGACAATGCCAAAAGAGCAGCAACAGCTGCTCTTTTGGTGTTGCTTGTGTTGTTTTTTTAACTAACAAATTCATTATTTTAGATCCTTTCTCCCTCCGCCAAATTATGCAGACAAGGCCCAGGGTGAAATATGGGGGCGCGTGCAGCCACCCAGGACCTCAACCTTGCATATCCCCAGCCCCTAGAACAACAAATCAAGTATGCCACACACCCGCTTCAGCAGGTGTGTGGCAATATTTGGTCAGTTTTTTAAATTACAGGTTGTATGCCGATGCCAAAAGAGCAGCACCAGCTGCTCTTTTGGTGTTACCTTTGAATTTTTTTTCTTTTACTGACTTATTATTATTCTAGGGACTTATACCCAACCCGACGAATGTACAGACAATGCCCAGGACAAAACACAGGAGCACACAGCCACCTCTATCCCCGACCCTTGATTTTATGCAATGACAAAACAAATACATGCCACACACCCGCCAAAGTGGGTGTGTGGCACTATCAGGTGAGTTTCTTCAATTACAAGGGGTACAATGACACCAAAAGAGCAGCACCAGCTGCTCTTTTGGCATTACCTTTGAATTTTTTTTCTTTTACTGACTTATGATTATTCTAGGGACTTATACCCAACCCGACGAATGTACAGACAACACCCAGGACAAAACACAGGAGCATGCAGCCACCTCTATCCCCTGACCCTCGATTTTATGCAATGACAAAACAAATACATGCCACACACCTGCCAAAGCAGGTGTGTGGCACTATCAGGTGAGTTTCTTCAATTACAGGGGGTATGACAATGCCAAAAGAGCAGCACCAGCTGCTCTTTTGGCGTTACATTTGAATTTTTTTTCTTTTACTGACATATTATTATTCTAGGGACTTATACCCAACCCGATGAATGTACAGACAATGCCCAGGACAAAACACGGGAGCACACAGCCACCTCTATCCCCTGACCCTCAATTTTATGCAACAATGAAACAAATATGTGCCACACACCCACCGAAGCAGGTGTGTGGCAATATTAGGTCAGTTTTTTTGATTATGGGGTGTATGACAACACCAAAAGAGCAGCATCAGCTGCTCTTTGGGTGTTACCTTTGAATTTTTTTTCCTTTACTGACATGTTATTCAAGGGACTTATACCCAACCTGACAAATGCAGTGAACCTGTTATACAATGTATATATAATAATAAATAATAATATAGTAATCACAAAGGGTCAGTGAAATAGGAAAGTGAGGGAAGCAAATAATCCCATAGGCCTCAGATATTTAAACCCACCTCCATATCTCTGGGGATGGTGGGTTCTTGGCAGGTTTTGGCCAAGGGTCCACATTAACACTCCCACCCTGCAGGGTTGACCCTGTGGTGCCAAAACCTGCGGGTTTCGAAACCCCATGCAATAGCCTAATCCACTGTGCCGTACTCATGGGTAGGAGAGATGAACTCAAGGCAGGCATGGCTTCTCTTACAGAGCCTCATCATTGGATTCATCTATGAAGAAAAGAACTCTGATGAGAGGATCCTCAAGCCTAATTCTCAGC
>MU129284.1:9235-37335 GCA_014904985.1 Hydnum rufescens UP504
TCTTCTTTTCCTTTTTTCTCCCAGTTCAGGATGAGCGGTGTCGAGGGTACCAGGTATTATCTGGACTTCACTGTGTCCACCTGTGTTTATTCCTCTACACCCCGGTCTTGAATAATGACTAACATATAGTATGCGGGCACTGGTACACATAACCCTTGCCAGCATCGAGTGGTGATTCAGACTCTGATATTGAGAATCACAACAAAACAACCGGGCGAATCGCCTCTATGGAATAGGGCGAGTCCCTGTGGGCGTATGTGGGCTGTCGGGGGTGTTTGTGGAGTGCTCTTCCTCCTGGGCACCACTTGACAGATTGGGGTAGATTGAGGAATGACCGTTAAGTACGCTCCAGGGACAGTCAAAGCCATCATTGATGGATCCTACACCCAGGGTGAGAACAGTTGAGTCGTCCTGTTCGTGTTCCATTTAATGCCCTTTGCGTCTTTCTATATCCTCGGAAGCCCCAAGGGTTCCATTCCACCAGACAGCATCTCTCGTCTTTAAGAAAAAAAAGAGTCCCCGGAGGTCGCATCATCTAGATTCCAGATACAACCGAAGGTGCACGGTTCATCTAAAAAATGTAGCTGCTGGGCTCGCGGAGGAAAGAGCGTATCGCATTACATTACCTCACCCGGTTGCGGACACCTGGGAAGAATCCAGTTCATGACGTGCGGATTTCTGTCCTCCTTCGACAGGAGGTTCGCACGAAATTCTTGGGACAGCTCAAAACGGGTAGTTCACCATTTCACCAGCCCTAATGAGCCCCGACTAAGGGAAAGATCAGTTCATCCTGAGGGGAAATTGGGACGGTAGCGGCACTCCAACCTCATCTGATTCTGAGGGCACTTTTCGAGTTGTTGGTGACCAGTGACGCGTGACAGCGACGTAGAAATTGTGGAACCACCGAGCCTTAGTCTCCCCAGGCAGACGTCACGCTCCGCGTGACGTCTGCTTCCAGACGCGGGGGTCTTACTGTTAGGTCCCCAATTCGGCGTTAAAGGCCTCCGCCGGAGTTATATTGTATATCCGAATTCACGTGACCCAGCCTTCTAACAAACTTCCTCATGTCTCAATTGCCTAAGACCCCTATCATTCAGCGAGATCGGTCTCTACGCCTCAAAATTACACTCCAAGGAAGACTGATTCCGAGAAAATTGATGCCGTATTTGATGCAATCAAGGCCAACAAGTCAACATTTTCCCTATTTCTTGATAAAGCCTTGGCATTCATCCACTAGGCATATGGCTAGACGATTGGAGAAGCCCTCATCCTTCAACAGCTTATCAAAGGCGGGTGAGATGAGGAGTTCCAGAAAATGGTTTGATATTTTCCTTTCCGGCGCTGCGTCCCAGAGGTCAAGATGGGGCAGCCGGAGCCGCCGCACGCAGCGTACTCTGGTTAATTTCCACAGCGGTCACTCCCTTCCCCTCCATGTTCCGGACCTAGCATTAGAATAAGGTAGGATACAAGCTTGTATATAGGGTCCGGACTAACTTGGTCACTCTCCAAGAGCTCTATTGGCGAGGCCATGATGGCAACTATACCCGGTTCCATCATGAGTGGGCCGTATATTAGGGCGGATTTTCCGTCCCCCGTAGCTCTGAGAAAGAGCAGGCCTGTCCCATTTAGAATAGTACCGATGCCTCGTAGCGGCCCGTCGTCCAGATTATATCCCAGAGGGTCTCGAAGCTCACCTTGGGTGTCGGAGACTTTCAGATGTTGTGCAGTCAACTCTAGTTCTTCTAGACCAGTCAAAAGGGAGCGTCTGGCTCATATTGGGGTTGTTTACAGTGATTTACATGTAAATTTTGATCAAAGTAAATAAAGTCACTTGACCGCGCAGCAAGCCGGATAACTCCGAAATTGGGACCTAACAGGAAGCTTTTTGATCTGGAAGCAGACGTCACGCGGAGCGTGACGTCTGCCTAGGGAGACTAGCAGTCCCCAAACACCTCAAAAGGCATACTTACCCGTACCAGTTCGTTTTCTCGAGGCGACTTGACTCCTATTCTCCAGTGAGGGTCCCGAAGACAATGTGATGTCCAATGAGCCCCCTCGCATCCTGGTAGGCCGTTGTTTTTTTTGTCAATACAGGTCGTGCGGACCGTACGAACACGGCGAAATAGATTTACGAGGTGAGCTGAGCGTGGCTTAGTGTCCACCCAGCGAGCCTCTTATTTACTGTCGATGCAGTAATCTAGGTAAACCTATATGATGTATGTGTGTTTTGGCCGCTGTGTCGCTTTCATTCTCCAGATTCGCCTCGTCCTTGCGGGGGTCTTTGGGATGCATGCCCGTCCCATTTCACGCACCTTAGGTTTTTCTGTACTTCTCTATCATTCGGCCTGCGAGGGCGTCGTTTGGACTTTCGGATCTCACGCGGTGCATTTTTTACGTCCACTCTCCCTTCATTTGCTCATACCTAAATAGGTGGACAAAGCACCTACCGCCAACGTCAGAACTCCGAGCCATGAGGGCCTGTGTAACTCATTCTTTCCTTGGTCGTCTTTTGAGTGGCGTATCCGTTTCCCTACTCAGGGAGGGTGAAAAAAGCAACCGCGTTCCACCGTCATTGTGCTCAGTGAGAATAGCATCGGAAGACTTGAGGCAATGGCTGCCAGACCACATCGATGCCCAGGCCACGAAGATATGTCCAAACTTGGAACAATAGGACACGCAACAGGAAGTGTCCATGTACATGATGTTTAGGATCAGCCCGGGTATGTGTACTTAGATTCTGGGTGCAGTCTACCGTGACGGGGACGACAAAATCGCAAGGTAGGCTTATGAGTCCCTTGAAAGTTTTCGTCCAAGAGGCGGGGAGGTTTAAGTTGATCAGCCAAAGCATCATGCAAGCGCTGACGGAGAAGCGGAACGGATGGAGATTGAATGAAGATCATTCGATCCGGACACGTGGCTATGACTCATACACCCGTTTCTGATGGCACACAGAGAGAGGGCAAGGCCGCCCTTTCTCATACCTCCAAGGACAGCAGTCTTATCTCCTGCTGAATCCGGCGTCAATACCACCGGCTCTTTCGCTACTATTGCTGAAACGGTCCCTCCAGTCGTCTGGGAGCTTCCTGACTTCTATAGGGAGGTTACCTATCCTTATTCTAGGTAATTCATCCTGTTGAATGCGTGCAACGGCATAATAACGGATACTGTTGGTAGGCTCCGTGCATTTATATCAGGGATGTCCGAGAGATCGCGTGTTACCTGGGCCAGGTTGGCATAGTTTATCATGTCCTTGCATTCCAGGCGGCTGAATGAACTTCCAGTACAAGCAGCATCTGTTCATGAGCGTCCACATCCGGAACCAGAGGGTACCAATGGTCTGGTGTGGATAGGCGATTCCGTAGTAGCCGGGGTACAATCCGATTCTCCGCCGACCGCTCTAACTTGCAGGAACCACGCGACGGTTACACCATGGTCACCACATTTGCTACCCTGGATTTTCGTCACCTCATAGACCTTCTCAATAATATTAATGTAGTGGACCATGTGCCTTGGGTCTACTCTTGGTGGTGGCCTTGGCTCAACTTCGGAATGCTTCATCAAGGCTTCAGGGGATCTTGGGTCAAACCGCCCCCACCGCACTGGCTCGAGAGCACCCTCAAGGTTTTCGCAGATCACGCGGCCTCTATAGAATCCATACAGCGCCAATTTGCTATCCAGTATCCTAACGCGAGAAGGATCTCACTCACGGACCCCAAGAGATGGAAAATCGAGCTCGCTTCTCTGTCCCAACCAGCCGGTTTAACCTTGGCAGACACGAAAAGGAAGATAGCACATATTAGCTCAGCACCAGCCTTACCGGAGGAACATCTCCAACGACCTCACCCAATGCAGTCGTCCAATGTGAATGGTGCAGTACCTGCTGGTGCGACCGGCGCTGAGAAGAATGGTGGTGAACCGCCTCGAGGTCGTGAAATTAACCACTCCCATGTACTTGCCTTAAACCCTGTCGAATCCACGACACGATACGATCCGCATCGTCCTTCAATATCCCGAACCAGGAACCCCTTGTCTGGCCAAACCGATGAGAGGCGGCCCATGCAACCTGCCAATCCATTGTCAACTCCCCTCCTCCGACTCTGATGTCCCTAGAGAGGCTTCCACCGGAGTAGACGAAGCCACGTCCATTCTTCAACGTATTACGATTACGGCTCCTTCTGCAGAAGCCTCAGGAAAAGGCCCGTAAGCTAGCCTACCATTTCCTAATCCCCAACCCAGTCTCCCCGAAACTCCCGATTTGACTGGCCGTATTGTTCGTTTAGACTCAACACCCATGGCCACAGGTGGGTACTCCTCAGTCTGGAGAGGCAGCTTGCTCTCTGCCTCCGACGACGACCCTGACGAAGCCCTTCAGGTATTGTTCTCAATTCATCGTTCCCACACGGTGCATGTGCTAACAACTGATGTCCTAGGTCGCTATCAAGGTCCTTCGTGTCTCATATACGGATGAGGATACGCTCAAACGGAAACTCCACAAGGTAATTTCATCTAATAATTGCACCATGAATCTTTCATTCACGATATGTATAGCGTCTGCATGTGAAAATGCGAATATGGGCCCAATTGCATCACGAGAACGTGGTGCGATTATTAGGCCACACTGACGAACCCGAAGGGCCTGGTCTCGTTTCAATTTCGTACCCTCACGGTAATGTCTTGAGGTTTCTAGCGAAGAATCCAAGTGTCAACCGAGAGGTTATCGTCCGTTTACATCCATATGCATTCCCTCGACTGCAGGATCCATCACCAACTGAGCTTGATCTTCACAGTGTGCCGATGTCGCGCTGGGGTTACAATACTTGCATGAACACGTTCCTCCAATTATACACGGTGATCTGAAAGGGGTATACTCGAATATCCCAAGCGGTGGTCCCTTACTGATCAACTGATATCCTCAGCCGAACGTGTTGATCGACGCGGAAGGAAGGGCGAGTATTTGTGATTTCGGACTGTCTATTATTCTTGATGGGCACCCTACTGGCCATACGTCATCAAACTTCGGCGGGTCACTGCGATTTCTGGCCCTGAGCTTCTGGAAGAAAGCATTAGAACTGTGGAGACAGACATATATGCTTATGCGTGCACTTGTATTGTGGTGGGGTCCATTCTGCCCGTACACTGTGCTTTGTGTCTAACTTGTAATGCTCCACTCACTGCAGATCTTGTTTGACCAGGAGCCCTACCACGAACTCTCCAAAGAGGCACATCTTATCCGTGCTATATTGGATCATCAGCCTCCTTTTGAAACAGCAAACGAGGACGGCACGTTTCCTTCAGTTTTTCAAGTCTTAAAACGCTGCTGGTCTCACGACCGATTGAGTCGGCCATCAGTGGCCTTAATCATCGACATTCTACAGCGCTGCCTGTACCGTACCTACCGGACAAACTTGGGCGCCCATCAAGGAATCGTACGTGCTCTTTCTAGATAGTACTCCACTGGATTATGAATCTAGGTTATTGGTTTACAGGGCAGCGTGTTCGATTTATGTGCGTTCCTGGGATTGAGGAAGCAAAGCTGATCTTGGTCGCCCACGGTGGACTGAGCATCGTGGTGAAGTCTTCGAGCTCATGTCACCGAGTCCCGATCTATCAGCGTTATCGATGGGAATTGATGGATAGGCGGAGCCTCAAGGGTGCGTTGGGTCATATTCTCTAACAGAACTCAAACCTGATAGGGTATTGGTAGATTCCGAGGATGACTTGGATGTATCTTGGCACCATAAAGCAAATCATCAGTATTCGCCTCTCACTGCTTTCACCTCCCTGACGGGGAACTTTGCATCATCATCGGAGCCCTCCCCCCCATACGTCTCAAAATGGAAGGATTATTCTGCGAAATTCCGCCTGCTCTACTTGTTGATGGTGTCCTATGAGCCCTACAACGAAGCGACTTCGGAAACGGCATAATGGTCGCCAGGATGCTAATTGATGCCAGAGTTTTTTGATGGGTATTGAAGCAGGCCATGACGCGCTGTAGTCAGAGGGATCATAGCCACAAATGCCTTTCGTTACAATCGCTCATTTCCTGCCTTAATCACGGGCGTCATGTTGTATATGTATATATCCGGGTACGACTGTATATAGATGCCAATTCCAGACACCTGTTGTGTACGGCTTGAGGGAGGAAAAGGCACCACCGTACATGCGTATTATACTTGGACAAATGTGACATTTATACTCCCAGGGGGAGATTAATGCCAGTAGGGGAAATCAACCAGGCACAATCGCCAATTTCGCAACGTTGAACGAAACAAGGGTCACGAAGACAGCGAAAAACTAGCCATACTAATTAAGAGATATCCATGGCGGCTTCTTTACTCAATTTCCGCACACTCCGTGCGGATTTACGTGCTGTCTGCGGACCCCTCGAGGCCCCCGGATGATATATAAAAACACGGAGGGCATTGAAGGACCGTGAGTGGGGCGCACCAACTTTCTGGCTGTTCTCGGTCTTTCTCGTGTGGCCTGGGCGTGGAATCGATCAATGATTGATCCACACCAGATCATCTTCATGCATACTTGACGGCCATTCTGCCAATCTATCCACACTATCAACGAGGACCCAAGTGGAATACACTCACAAAACGCTGCCGGACAGCCTAGATACGCCGGAGATCCCTACAGGGCTATCTCCCTATTCCGCAGGGGGATTCGCGCACTTGTTTTATCGATACCAGAGTCTGGGTGAGTCGGAATCGGCCCACTCGAAGCCTTGGGGCTTAGTGTGCCAGTACCCGCATATGTTGTCAGTAAGGACTCAAGACAGAGTGGAGAAAAATAAACACACGTGAACGATGCGAACATGGTGAAGGTAAGATATTTTCTGGCCCATTTGACACCATTCATCCCGAATTGGAAGAAAAGAAAAGGAGCGGCAGTATCATACCATTCAGATACAATTGAAGAAGGCCCAGAGTTGGTCAAAAAGACCTAGCTGGGGAGCCCGTGGGGAAAAGAACATGTCGCATGTACAATAATTATCTCACCTAGTTGTAGCCGCCTTCGAAGAATTCGGAGTGCGGAGTTCCATCCTCCTTCGACCGGAGATTCGCCCAAAATTCTTATGGCGCCTCAAAACCGGTAGTCCGCCCGTCAGCCCTAGTGTTATCAGTTCATACTGAATGGGTAGTTTGGAACTTGGCTCCAGCTCATCTGGCTGTTTTCGTGGTTCAGCGACCTGTGACGCGTGACAACCCGTGTGACTGAGTGTAAGCCATCGTTCTCACTGGTCTCCGACCAACTTGGAGGCGGGCTTGTATCGTAGCTACGTGCGCACAATTCACTGTGTTTCGAGACGACCTGGCAGTTGGGCCCTCATTGACACCACCACTAGTGAAGCAGCCTCGCATTCCGAATGTGCGCCCTGCTTCCCAAATGGTCTCTTGGCCGAACTCCAGGACCGTTGTCCACTCCTGAACGCTCCAAGCCTTCGCCTCATTTGCAGGTCCGACCTCAGGAGATCATATGATGGCTAGACCCGGTCTCGATCGTGCCTTGCTCGTATTTCTTTCTGACGTCCGATCCAGTTGACAGCCTCCATCAGCTGCCTGTGATTGGATTCATCCATTCCTGCTCTGTCCTACGCATTCGACTTCGCGACCCGCAATTTCCTCTGATGGGAACCGCCGCGGCTAGATCTATGTTATATGGACAGTGGCATTCTAGTTCAGCCCTAAGAGATTCGTGGATCCTGAAAATTGTTGGAGCTCCATGTCTCCACCGGTTGGTGCACATCGGAGGGTCATGGCACAGGTACTGAAGGCATCGACGAGCAACCTATCCCACATCTCTTTCGCCGTATTGTCCCATGGTTCTTCCATGCCCTCGTATCGCTCTCTGACGAGACGAAGGAGGAAGCATATGGCCGGGCTTGATACACCCCTTGTACTGGAGTTTCAGTCACACGACTCGTGGGTGGTCGAACGTGTTGAGAAATAGGGATCGCCAGATGTGATCCTCGCGCTGATGGATGCACCTTGATCTGCGACCGGTTCCCTTCGTCACGCTTCTTCTCCAGTGACTTTCACAGGGTTGTTCAACCGCGACATGGCAGTGTATTGACATATTCCCCAGTGATGGACCCGAAGACGACGTAGTTTCCAACGAAACCTCATCGTGGCAGAGGAAAAGTGCCCGGGGACACATAACAACGGTATGTACTGATGTATAGAGACACGCTGCTCAACCTTCTCTCTTATTTGATGGCGTCGTCAGTTTGCGACTGTCCTTTAGCATCGATATGATCCTGTTCTTACAACGGAAACATGTCTTCCAAGTCAAGCCCACTCGCGTCCCGGTAGGCCCCTTTTTTCCCTAGTACCCGGGTTGTGGGTCCCCTCTCAAGACGGTGAAATACATTTACAGAGGGGAGCCGGGGAAGGCTTAGTATCTTATCTGGGGCCTCTCATTTACTCTGTTGGTGCGGTAATGTAGGCAAGCATATGTGATATATACATGTTTTGGCGGTTGTGTCACTTCCATACTCCGGATTCGTCTCGTTCTTACTGGAGTCAAAAACTAAAGGACGCTGGAATCCTATGATTTTCCCCATTCATGGTGCCTTGGGTTTTTCCTGTACTTCGACTGATCGTTTCGGCTCTTGGATCTCACACGGTATATTTTCTACATCTACTCTCCCTTCATTTGCTCATAGCTAAATAGGCGGTGAAGACGCCCGCGGCCATCATCAGAACTCGGGGCGGCAAGGGGCTGGATAACTCCTCCTTTCGCTGGTCGTCTGCTGAGTGGACGGATGGTTCGCCCCTCCCTACTCCGGGAGAGTGAAAAAGCAACTGTTATCGCTGTGCTTGAAGAGAATGGTATCGGAAGACTTGAGGTGATGACTATGAGACCACCTCGACGCCCAGGACATGAAGATGGGTGAAAACTTCCAGCGATATGGAGGTGTCCACGCACATCATGTTTAGGATCAGTCCGGGTATATGTACTCAGCTTAGATTCTGGGAGCCGTTCACCGTGACGGGGACGACAAACTTGCAAGGGTGTAGGCTTATGAGTTCCTTGAAAGTTTTCGTCGAAGAGGCGTGGAGGTTTGAGTTCAGTTTGATCAGCCATGGTCAGGAAAGCATCATGCAAGCCGCAGAAGAGAAGCTGGTGGGGAATGGAGATTGAATGGAGGTCATCCCATCCGGACACGTGGCCTCGCACTGGATTTCCGGCATTCTGATCCTGATGGCACACAGAGCCAAAGCTTGGTTGCGCTCTCTCATGCCTCCAAGGACAGCAGTCTCGTCTCCCGCTGAATCCGACGCTGATCCGTCGGAAATTGCTCAGTTTGCTACTATGGCTCGATTGGCCTCTCGGGACCATGAGGATCATTTGTAAAGCCATCCTGTTGAATACATGCAGCTGCATAATAACGGAGACTTTTGGTAGGCTGCATCCATTGATATCAGGGGATGTCCGAGACATCATCTGTTGCCTGGGCCGCGGGGTTGGCATAGTCACGTCCTTGCATTCCAAGCGCAGCGGCTGAATGAACTTCCAGGACTACTATCTGCTCATGAGTCTCCACTTCATCCTGAACCGGAAGAGGGCAGATTTCTGGTTGCGGGTGGAGAAGCAGTCCTATAGCAGCTCGGGTACAATTCAACTCCTCATGGACCGCCCTGAGGTCGAGGAACCACGCGACATTGACATCATGACCACCGCATTTCCAGTTGCTGCCCCGAAGTACCGTCAGGTCATAAACATTCTCAATAATATTAATCTACCCCACTTGGATACCTCTGACTATTCTTGGTGGTGGGCTTGCCTCACCTTCGGAATGCTTCATCAAGGCTTTGGGGGATCTTGGGTCCAACCACCCCCACCAGGCTGGTTGGGGAGGACCCTCCGTTCTTTCGAGTCCCACGTGGCTCCCATAGAATCCATGGAGCGCGAATTTGCTATCGAGTACCCTAACGCGAGAAAGATCTCACTCAGGGACCCGGAGAGATGGACAAACGAGGCTGGTTCCCTGTCGCGACCGGCCGGTTCAACCCTAGCAGGCACGGGGGGGAAAATAGAACATATTGGCTCAGCCTCCACCTTACCGGAGGAACATCTCCAACGACCTCGCCCATTGCAATCGCCCGATGCGAATGGTGCACTACCTGCTGCTGCTGCGACCGGCCCTGAGAAGAATGGTGGTGGACCATCTCGAGGTCGCAAAATTAACTACTCTAATGTAGAACGCATCGAATCTCCGACACCGTACGATCCGCATCGTCGTTCTATATCCCGAACCACGGGCGCCTTATCTGGCCAAACCGATGAAAAGCGATGGGTGCAACCTGCCAATCCATCCTCGACTCCCACTCCGACTTCCACCGGAATAGACGCAGCCACGTCCATCCTGCAACGCGTTGTGATTATGGCTTCTTCTTCTGCAGAAGCTTCGGGACAAGGCCCACACGCTAGTCCTCCATTTTCCAATCCCCAAGCCAGTCCTTTCGAAACTCCCAACTTGACTGGCCAGGTCGTTCGTTTAGGCTCAACACCCATGGCCAGGGGAGGGTACTCCTCAGTCTGGAGAGGCAGGTTGATCTCTACCACCCCGGACGACCCTCACCGAACTCGTCAGGTGCTCTTTTCAGTTGATGGCTCTCGGTGGGTGCTTGTGCTAACAACCGATTCCCTAGGTTGCCCTCAAGGTGCTTCATGCTCCATATAGGGATGAGTCTATAATCAAACGGAAACTCCACAAGGTGATTTTATCTGACAGTTCCACCATGGATCTTCCGTTCACAATAGGTGTAGCATCTACATATAGAAATGCGAATATGGGCCCAATTGTGTCACGAGAACGTGGTGAGATTGTTAGGTTATACTGAAGAACCTGAAGGGCCTGGTCTCGTTTCAATCTCTTACCTTCATGGTGATGTCTTGAGCTTTCTAGCGGAGAATCCAAGCGTCAATCGAGAGATTATCGTGCGTTTATATCGATATGCTTTCATCCGAATATGGGGCACATCCCCAACTGAGCTTGATCGACACACAGTGTGCGGATGTTGCACTGGGATTACAATACTTGCATGAACACAAGCCTCGAATTATACATGGCGACCTTAAAGGGGTATGGTTGAGTACACGGAGGGGTGATGCTTTGCTGATGAATTGATATGTTCAGCGGAACGTGCTGGTCGATGACGAAGGAAGAGCGAGTATTTGTGATTTTGGCCTGTCTACAATTCTTGATGGACAACCTACTGGCTATACGTCATCAAACTTCGGCGGGACATTGCGATTTAAGGCTCCCGAACTTCTTGACGAAAGCACTAGAACCGTGCAGACAGACATATATGCTTATGCATGCACTTGCATTGAGGTGTGATACATTCTCGCCGTACTTTGCGCTTTGTGTCTGACTTTTAGTCGGTATTCAATGCAGATCTTGTTTGACCAAGGGCCCTATCACCTACTATCTGAAGATGCACACCTTATCCGTGCTATATTAGATCCCCATCGGCCTCCCTTTGAACCAGCGGATGAGGAGGTCACGTTCCCCTCAGTTTTGCAAGTCTTAAAACACTGCTGGTCTCATGACCGATGGAGTCGGCCACCGGTGAACTTGGTGATCGACACTCTGCAGCACTGCTTATACCGTACCTATCGAACAAACTTGGGCGTCCACCGAGGAATCGTGCGTGCTTTCTCTGGATAGTACTCTACTGGATTATACCCCTATATTGTTGGTTTACAGGGGAAGCATGTTCGATTTATTTGCCATCCTGACGTTAAACAAGCAAAGCTGATGTGGGTTGGTGACGATGGACTGAGTATTGTGGTGAAGTCTTCAACCTCATTCCACCAAGTCCCGATTTACCAGCGCTATCGTTGGGAATTGATGGATAGGCGGATCCTTGAGGGTGCACTGTGCCTTACTTTCTAACACAACTAAAAGCTGATAGGGTATTAGTAGATTCGGAAGACGGTTCCAATCTCTCGGGGAAGGACGCATCATCATCAAAGAGCCCTCCCTACATCTCAGAATGGATGGACTATTCTATGAAATTTCGCCTCCCTTACTCATCGATGGTGTCCTACAAGTCCTACCACGACACCACCTTGTAAACGGTACAACGGATCCTAGGATGAGAATTGATACTGGAGCCTTTAATCGGCATATAGGAGCGAGCCGTACCCCCTGGAGGTCGAGTTAGGGATTCTAGCCACAATTTCCTTTCCTTACGACCGGTCATTTTCTGGGAGTCATGTTGTGTGTGTATGATGTATCTTTGCGACTACGATTGTAGCTATCAATTTCGGACAGATGTACGTGTATGATTCAGACTTGAAGGAAGAGAGGATATCCGATGGACATGACACTTGGATAATTTCCATCCCTCCCTCTTGGGGGGGGGTAATGCATGAAATCAACAACGCGCAATCGAAAATTTCGGAACGTTGAACGAAGCGAGAGTTTCGAGGACGATGCGAAACTTTATCAGTCATACAGTAGACATTAATCTTCTTGGGTCAACTTCCGCACACTCCGTGCATATTGATTTTCATGCTACCTCTGGAAGGGAACCCTTGGGGCTACCGAGGATACAGAAAAACGCAAAGGGCATTCAAGAAACGCGAGTTGGAGGCACCAAATTTTCTCTCCCCCCCCCACTCGCCCGTATGTGGCAGGGGCCTATGTGCGGGATCGACCAATGATTGGTTTGAACCAGATCACATTTGAGGGTCATCCCCCTAATATACCCCCATTCTGTCAATCGGGATCCAGGGGGAGAGCACTCATAAAACGGTTCCCAACAGCCTGGATACGCCTGAGATTTCCACGGAGCTGTTTCCCTATTCCACAATTGTTTTTTATTCTTGATACTAGAGTCCGAATTAGCCCACTCGAAGCGTGAGGCTTGGTGTGCCAGCGCCGACAGATGTCATCAGTAAGTATTCAACACCTAGTGGAGAGAAGAGACTCAGGCGAACACATTGAATACAATATCGTGACTTAACGCCATTCATCCTGAATCGGGAGAGAAAAAAAAAAGAAGAGTGAAAACAGAGTTCCTGGAGGTCATAGATGGGAGGTTCGCACGAAATTCTTGTGACACCTCAGGACTGGTAGTTCGCCATTTCACCAGCTCCGATAAGCTCTCATGAAGGCAAAGACCAGTTCATCCTGAGGGGGGGTTGGAGCAGTACTTATACGCAAATGGTTCAGTTTGCCTCGAGGGGACTTGATAGTATCGTGCTGCACCTCGTTGAGACCACCGCGATGCCTATCACCTTCATCTGCGATTTATTTCCTTCGTCATGCTTCTCTAGTGGTCTTTACAGAGTTTTTCAATGGCGGTATAGTATCCTCTTCTCCAGTGACGACCCCGAAGACGTGGTTTGCAATGAACTCGCCCATTCGTCCTGAATTGGAAGAAAAGAAAAGGATTTCCGTAGCCATATTATATATCCACATACAATTGAAGGTGCAGAGATCATCGAAAAGATGTAGCAGGAAAGTTCGGGGAAAAGAACATAATTATCCAGGCCGGCCGTAGGCACCTTTGGAGAATCCAGTGCACAGATTTTTGTGTTCCTTCGACCGGAGATTTATGCCGAATTCTAGTGACGCCTCAAAACTTGGTTCGCCCATCCGCCAGCACCAAGAGCTCCACCTAGCAGTGTTGGAGCGGGCCAAAAGCCCAGAGGACGTATTATGTAATCAGGTGGTCGCCTACGATCAGTCCATACCGAGTGGGTAGTTTGGAGCTTGGCTGCACCTCTGTTTCCGTACTTCAGCATGACCCATGACACGCGACAGCTATCGTTCTCGCTAGCTCAGTCTCCGAACCACTACAAGGCGGGCTTTGTATCACAATTCACCGTGTTTCAAGACGACTCGAGCCCCACGCCTCGTGGAGACCACTGGCTATGCAGCCTTACATTCCGAATGTGCTCTCGGCTTCTATAATGGTTTCCTGACTGAATTTCAGGACCATTTCTTAACCCCAACGCTTAGCTTCTGCCTCATTTGTGACTCCAACCTCAGGGAATCAAGTAATGGCTGATGCTAGAGAAGCAATAGCTGGTGCCCGATCTTGGCCGCATCTTGCTCGTATTCCTTTCTGACGTCCAGCTGACAACCTTAATCGACTGTCTATTATTGACTTAATCAGTCCCTAGTCTGTCCTACGCTTTTGAAAGCGACATTGAAGACTTGGCTAGTGCGACGCATTGTGGAGCACCACCAGGATGCGCCAGCTGGATTTCCACATCTTATTGGGTCAATGTGGCCCCACCACGACATATGCGAATGTCCCCAAGGTGCATCTTACCGCCCGTAATGCTTCTGGGAGTCCGCATCCACAACTAGCAAGGGACATCTTGATGCCATCTAATTCAAGGACACTCGTGTTAGAGACCTGGGCGAAATTTGGAGATGAGTTGGTTTTTTCTTTCTCTTCACTCCCTAAATTCCGTTCTCGAGATATCGCTCGTCCCGGTGGTCGCCTATGTGATCGCCCCCATCCCCCCCGTGTTTTCGTCCCAACTTTCTTTTGTCAATTGGACCTTGGCATAGCGAAAGGCACGATTAGCGTCATTTGGCCTGATTACCGGGTTGGTTGGAGAGCATGCCGATAGGTATGGCAAAAATTTACCCTCGGGGCTATTCATGCTACCCCCAAAAGCCCCTTTCCTGTGCTCCCCAAGATTTTATTAGAGCTTCGAGATCTAAGAGCCTTCGGCTCTCCATGGCCTGTCGTCGTCTACTTGGTAAATCCACATTCTAAAGCAAATCAACTGCTCGATGGTGTCACATCCTCGATACAGGCAGTACTCGTGTAGGACATCCCCGGTCTCATGGGCCCGTACCCCGAACCACACGTAAGTGGCGGGCCACCTTGGGAAGTTATAAATGAGACTCCTTCGTTCATTTCGACCATACGGATATTTACAATGCCATCCTTGCGGGCGGCTATGGGCGTTCTTGGTTTTCAGGAGTATTTGTACGTGTATCCCTGATCCGCACCGACTGCATTCTCATATAGACGTGTCGCAGAGTGACCAGGTTTACCACATTCCAACATTTCTATGATTAGAATTACCACGGTGTTTCAACCGAATTGGAAGTTGTCTCTTACGCCTCCATCTCAAATGGCTGGTGAACAGCCATGAATTCCATCTCACCCCTAGAAAGACGAATAGAACCACTCTACGCTCGATGCTGCTTCGCGTCCTCGAGAATCTTGTGCATTAGTTCTAATCATTCTCCCATTCCGTTCTCATTCACATCTCGCACGCAATCGTGAGCAACTCTGGATCTCTCCGACCATGCCCATCCCGTGCGCAGGATGGGAAAGTTCGCGTAAAGTTAGGGCTCCCGTTGTTGCGCTTAGGGGTTGACGGCATCTGGCGAATCCTCGCGAGATGCATGCCACATGGATGTGCCGCGAAGACCGTCGAATGTGTTCCAGTGCGTGGCCCACAATTTCCTTCGATGGGAGGAGCCAAGACCAGAAATATGTTATGCAGGCATTGGCATTCTAGGATCCTGGGAATTCTTGGAGCTCCATGTCTCCGCCAGTTGGACTCCATCGTGCACTTCGGGGGGTTGTGACCCAGGCTTTGCAGGCATCGATGAGCTCCATACGCCACGTCTCTTTCGTACTGTTGTCCCTTGGTTTTTCCATGCCCTCATATCCCTCCCTGAAGAGACGAAGGACATAGCCGGCCTTGATATGCCACTGGTGCCGGAGTTTCCAGTCACACGACTCGTTATTCTTTTGTGGACTGTCGAACATGTCGAGACATAGGGGTTGCCAGATGTGATCTTCGCGCTGATGGATGCCCCTTGATCTTCGACTGCTTTAACGCCTCGTCACCCTTCTTCAGTGATCTTCACACAGTCGTTCAAGTACGCCCCGGAGACGACGCAGTGTCGAACGAAACCTCATTGTGGCGGAGGAAAAATGCCCGGGAACGGGAATGGTAAATGCTGATGTATGGGGACACGCTTCAACCTGCATTCAGTTCGCGACTGTCCTTTAGCACCAATACTATAATCCTGTTCTTAATCTGGAAACAAGTCTTCCAAGTCAAGCCCTCTCGCATCCCAAAGGTTGTGCGGACTGTGTCAAGATGGCGAAATTGATTTAGGGACGCGAGCCGGGGGTGGCTTACTATCCGTGAGCCTCTCATTTGCCCTGTCGATGCAGTAATGCAGCCAAACGTAGGGGATATAGGCGTGTTTTGGCTGTTGGGTCATTTCCATACTCCAGATCCACCTCGTCCTCCCGGGACTCAAGGAAACTGAAGGACAGTGGAATCTTATGATTGTCCTGTCACGCGCCTTGAATTTTTCATGGACTTCACTATAATTCAGCCTACAAGAGGGTTGTTTCGGTTTTGGGATCTCACACGGTGTATTTTCTACATCCACTCTCTCCTCATTTGCTCATGGCTAAATAGGTGGTGAAGACACCTGTGGCCAACATCAGAAATCTGAGCAGCAAGGGACTGCGTAACTCATTCTCTCCCCTTCTTTGGTCGTCTTCTTAGTGGGGGGATGATTTGCCTTCATATTCCAGTCTGGGCATATGTACATATGTACTTGGACTCTGTAAACAGTTGACCATGATGAAAACTCAGGGCATAGGCTTGGTTTTTGAGTCCCTTGAAAATTTTCATCAAAGACGCAAAGAGGTTTGAGTTAATCGGTGATCCTCAGGAAAGCATGGTGCAAGGGGTTTCTGGTCAAAAGAAACCGAGAATACAGTGGTAATTAAGGGTGTTCACCTGGAGCAAAATGCTGGACATCAAATCCATTATATCACCGCAAAAACAAAACTGGCACTTTTGCTTTCAGTTTTGGTCTACCGTGAACACCCCGCCTGCTCGGCCCCCGGACCGCTTCCGGCGACAAAAAAACTTGCCCAAGGACCCCGGTGACTCCGGAAAAGGCCATTTCGGTACTATTTTTTTTTTTTCAAAAACGTCCAAAAAGGCACTATTTCTGATCGGGGTGCGCAGACCTGGGGCAAAAAGGTACTTTTTTCCGATCGGACCCAACAAAATTACCGCCACTTCTCCCTAGACCTGCGAAGACCCTTCATCTTGTGGGAGTCTGGCTCCCTCCTGTCCATTCCTTTGGCTGAAGATCTTACAAGCGAGTGCTTTTGAAGCCTCCGGCTATTTCCGGGAGGGAGCATTTTGCAGAAACATCATCCCTCAAAATTCAAAATCAGATGCTAACAAAGATGACAGATGAACGTGGTGTCCCCATGAACGAACCACTTGCCCGTCTAACTGCGAGTCTGAGGCACGGCCATGTCCCTAAACAGTACTATAATCCATCTGACCTTCTCCCAACTGGGCCCGAAAAGGCACTTTTTTTTATCATACATCGAGCAAAAAAAAGAGCAAAAAGGGTATGATTTTGGATCGGTCCTAGGTACGAAAAAGGGCAAAAAGGTACTTTTTTGGATCGGCCTTGAGCTCACCGGGGTCCTCTTGCCTAATGCTGTGGCTTCGGCGAGGATCTCTCCTTGAATATCAATAATGAGCGCTTTCCCAATGCTATGACTCTCGGGTCGAATCCTCCGCATTTCTGATCATGATGGCAGACGGAAACAGAACTTGGCCGTCTGTTCCATACCTCCGCGGAGAGGGGCGTTGTCTCCCGCCGTTGACCATGCGGATCTTGCTGCTTGGCAAAAGCAGAAACTCCATTCACCTGTTCCATTACTCTCTTCTATAAGGGAGTTACCTCTCCTGACTCTGTGTGAGTCATCCTGTTGAATACGTGCAGCGGCACGATAACGAAGGCTTTTGGTAGGCTGCGTGCATTTATATCAGGGGATGTCCGAGATATCGCGTGCTACAAAAATGAGGTTGGCACGGTCTATTGTGTCCTTGCATTCCAGGCGCCTGAATGAACCCCCAGGACTACTATTTGCTCATGTGTGTCCACATCCAAAACGAGGGGCGCCAATTGTCTGGTTGCGGCGGAGACCCAAACCTTTGCGCGGAATACAATCCAATTCTCCACCGACCGCTCCAAGCTCTGGAAACCAGGCGATGATGACCTCATGGCGACCACATTTGTTACCCTGAATTTCCGTCACGTTATAGACCTTCTCCATTATATTGAGGTAGCCCCCACGGCTAGCTGGCAGTCTAGGTGGTGGGTTGACATCGTCATCGGAATACTTCATGGAGGCTTCAGGGGATCTTGGGTCCAATCGCCCTCATCAGACTGGCTCAGGACCACCCTCGGTTTTTTCTCAAGGCATGCGACTACTCTAGAATCCGTGGAGCGCCAATTTGCTATCCAGCACCCTAATGCGAGAAAGATCTCACTCAGGGACCCGGAGACATGGAAAAACGAGCTCACTTCTCCGTCCCAACCACCGAGCTCAAAACCGGATGGTCGCAGCGGTGCCGATTCAAAGCTAGCACGCATGAAGGAGAAAACTCCTGAAACTCCCAACTTGACTGGCCGCATTACTCGTTTAGACTCAGCACCTATGGCCCGAGGAGGATACTCCTCAGTCTGGAGAGGCACCTTGCTCTCTGCCACTCCCGATGACCCTGATCGAGCTACTGAGGTGTTCTTCTCGATTGATCGCTCCCGCTGAGCGCATGTGCTGACAGCTGATGGCCTAGGTCGCCCTCAAGGTGCTTCATGCTTCGTCTACCGATGAGTCCACAGTCAAACGGAAGCTCCTCAAGGTACTTTTATTTGAGTGTTCCACCATGGATCTCCCATTTACGATAGGTGTAGCATCTACATGTAGAAATGCGAATATGGGCCCAATTGCGTCACGAGAACGTGGTACAATTATTAGGCCATACTGAAGAGCCCGAAGGGCCTGGTCTCGTTTCAATCTCGTATCCTCACGGTGACGTCGTGGGCTTTCTAGCGAAAAATAGAAGCGTCAATCGAGAGGTTATCGTGCGTTCGCATTGATATGCTTTCACTCGAATATGGGTCCATCCTCAACTGAGTTTGATTTTTACAGTGTGCCGATGTTGCGCTAGGATTACAGTACTTGCATGAACACAAGCCTCGAATTATACACGGTGATCTCAAAGGGGTATGGTATGCTTGAATACACGGAGCGGTGGTGCTTTGCTGATCAATTGATATGCTCAGCGGAACGTGCTTATCGACGGAGCAGGAAGAGGGAGTATTTGTGATTTTGGACTGTCTGTAATTCTTGATGGGGGACCCACTGGCTATTCGTCGTCAAATTTCGGCGGGTCCCTGCGATTTCTGGCACCCGAACTCCTTGACGAAAACATTAGAACTGTGGAGACGGACATATATGCTTACGCATGCACTTGTATTGAGGTACGATCCATTCTTGCTGGGCGGCATGCATTGTACCTAGCTTGTAATCCTCTTTGCTATAGATCTTGTTTGACCAGGAGCCTTACCACCAACTCTCCAAAGAGGCACCCCTTATGCGTGCTATATCCAACCATGAGCCTCCCTTTGAGCCATCGAACGAGGAAGTCACTTTTCCTTCGGTTTTGCGCCTCTTGAAGCGCTGCTGGGATCACAACCGGTCAAATCGGCCACCATTGAACTTAATCATCGACACTATCAAGCGCTGCCTGTACCGTACCTTTCAAAGAAACCGGGGCGTCCACCAAGGAATTGTGCGTGCTCTTTCTCGATAGTACTCTACTGGATTATGCACCCACATTATTGGTTTACAGGGGAGGCATCTTCGATTTATATGCCTTCCTGGCGTTGAACAAGGAAAGCTGACGTGGGTCGACGAGGATGGACTGAGCATCGTGGTGGATGCTTCGACCTCGTTCCACCGAGTCCCGATCTATCAGCGCTATCGCTGGGAATTCATGGATAACCAGAACCTCGAGGGTGCGTTGCGCCTTGCTCTCTGACAGAAGTAAACGCTGATAGGGTATTAGTAGACTCGGAGAATGGTTCTGATGCACCCTCTCTCTCAGGGAAGGATGCATCATCATCGGAGAGGCCTCCGTACGTCTCAAACTGGACGGATTACTCTGTGAAATTTCGCCTCCCGCCCTCGTCGGCGGTGTCCTACGAGCTCTACAAGAAAGTTACTCCGGAAACGGCATAACAGACGCCAGAATGAGAAGTATACCAGGACTTTTATCGGGGCACCGCAACTGGCCCGTGACCCACTGGAGGCCGAGTCGACCCACAAGGACTCTAGCCACAATCCCCTTTCCTTACGACCGGTCATCATCTTCTGGCTTATGCATGGGAATCATGGTGTATGTATGTATGCGGCTACGACTGTACACAATATGACAATTCCAGACAGCTATACGTGTATGACTTTCTTGAAAGAGGAAGAAAAGGTATTACACTGGCGCTACACTTGGATAGATGTAATGTTTACGCTCCTGCGGGGAGATTAATATGAGGAACCAGCCCCGTGGAATCGAAAATTTCGGAACTCTGAACGAAGCAAGAATCTCGAGGACGGTGCGAAAAAAATTAGCCGTACAAAGTAGGCCCTCTTGCTGGCTTCTTTAGCCAAGTTCCGCACACTCCGCCCAGGTGCTGTCTGTGGAACCGAACCCTTGGGGCCACGGAGGAAACAGAATAACGCAAAGAGCATTAAAGAAACGCGAGTGGGATGCACCAACTGTTCTCCCGTGTATGGACCGGGTGCGGGATTGATCAATCATTGGCTTGCACCATACCATACTTGATGGTCATTCCCCCAATCCATCCCCCCTCTGTCAATCGGTGCCCAAGGGGAGAGCACTCACAAACACCTCCCGACCACCCAGATGCACCAAAAATCCTCACGGGACTATTTCCCTATTCCACAGAGGCGATTCGCCCCCATTGTTCGGGATTCTGGACACCAGAGCCTGAATTAGGCCACTCGGAGGAGTGAGGGCTACCCCACCAGTGCCTGCGGAGGTTGTCAGTAAGGATTCAAGACAGAGTGGAGAGAAACAAACAAACGTGGACGATACGAATATGGTGAAGGTGAGATATTTCTAGCCCACTCACTCACACCATTCATCCCCAATTGGGAGAAAAAGAAAGATATTCCGGGATCATATCATTCAGATACAATTGAAAGCGCAGAGTCCATCGAAAAGATGTAGCTGACGAGCCCATGGGGACAAGAACATATCGGATGTGATGATCCCGCTCGGTTCTAGGCACCGTCGAAGAAACCAGTGTGTGGATTTCTGTCCTCCTTCGACCGGAGATTCGCGTGAAATTCTTATGACGCCTCAAATATAGTTTATCCATTCGCTGGCCCCAGTGAGCTCTGACTATCAGTTCACATTGAATGGGTAATGAGAGCACTTGCTGTTGGGAGTGACCTGTGACGCGTGACAGCCCATGGCCCCCCCTTGTGACTATGTATGACCGAGGCATGGCTCTCACTAGCCTACAGTCCCCGAACAAATCCAAGGCGAGCTATGTACCGCAGCCATGCGCGAACAATCCAGTTTGTCTCGAGATCATTTGACAGGACCGCCTCTCTTTGAGACCACCACTTGCGATCCAGGCTTGCGTTCCGAACATGCTCTCTGCTTCTAAAACGGTCTCCTGGCCAAATTGTAGCACCGTTTTCCAACTCCAAAGGCGTCCAGCTTCTACATCATTTGTAGGTCTGACCTCGAGAAATCAAGTGGTGGCTGACGCTAGCGAAGCAACAGCTAGTACTCGATCTCGGTCGCGCCTGGCTCGTATTCTTTCTGAAGATGTCTAGCTAGCTGACAACCTCAATCGACTGTCTGCGATAAATTCATTAATCTCCGTTCTGTCTCATGCCCTTCATTTGTCAGTTGGAGTCGGACTGTTGGACCTTCACCAAGGAATTCAAAATCCGCGAAAGGCACGATCAGCATCACTGGACCTGGCGTCATTTACACTCCCCTACTCGTCAATCTATATTCCAAAGCAAATCGACTCCTTAACGGCGTCACATCACCTATACAGCCACCTCTCGCGTAGGATATCCTCGGTTCATGGGCTCGTACCCAGATACACAGGTAAGTCGCGGGTCTCCCTAAGATGTTATAAATGATACTCCTGCCTTCGACTGACTTCAGTTCTTTGATTTACAACTATCGGTTCATTTCGACTACGGATGTTCAAGACGCCATCCTTGAGGGCTGTGGGCCCTCTTGATTTTCAGGATTTGGACGTGTAGTCCTGATCCGCACCTACTGCATTCTCACCAGGATTTGTTGCAGTGTGGCCAGGTGTACCAAATCATCCCAACGTTCCTAGGATTAGAATTACCACGGGTATTTTGAACGGATCGGGAGTTGTCTCTCACTACCTCCATGACCCCTAAAATGGCTATAAATCCGGCCCTGCCCCTAGAAGGACGAGTAAGACGAATCTGCACCCAATGCGGATCCCATGACTGCACTTAGGGATTGACAGCCCGTGGCGGATACCCGCGAGATTCACCAGGTGCCATCAAGCACGGATTTGTGTCATGAAGGCCCAAGCCATCGAGGACCTGTCGGGAATGGGTTCCAGGGCGCGCACCTTTGTCTGATGGGAGCAGCCAAGGCCAGAAATATGTTCTGTGCGCACCGGCATTCTGCTTGAAATCTCATTGTGGCCAAGGAAAAACACAGTTATGCTATAACAATGATATCTGCTGATGCTATGGAGACACGCTGCTCAACCTTCCTTTTTATTTGATGGCGTCATCAGTTTGCGACCGTCCTTTAGCACCACTGTTCTTAAACCAGAAACAAGTCTTCCAAGTCAAGCCCGCTGGCGTCCCGATAGGCCCTTTGTTTTTTCTTTATACAGTGAAACACATTTACAGAGACGGGTGAGCGGAGGCTTAGTATCTGTGAGCCTCTCAGTGACTCTGTCAGTGCGGTAGTGTAGGCAAACGCCCGTGCTATATTCATCTTTTGGTTGCTGTGTCAATTCCATACTTGCCTCTTTTTTACGGGAGTCAAAAACTGAAGGACACTGGACTCCTATAATTTCCCCATTCATGCGGCTTGGGTTTTCCTGTACTTTACTATCATAGGGTCCCGTTTCGGCTTTTGGATCTCACATGGTATATCTTCTACATCTGCTCTCCCCTCATTTGCTCATGGCTAAATAGGTGGTGAAGGGACCAATGTTAGAACTCGGAGCAGTAAGGGGCTGTGTAACTCCTTCTTTCCTTGGTCATCGTCTGAGTGGAGGGATGATTCGCCTCCCTACTCGAGAAAGAAAAAGCGACTGTGTTCATCATCATTGTGTTTGGTGAGAATGGTATCGGAAGACCTGAGGTGATGGCTGTGAGACTACCTCGATGCCCAGGGCACGAAGATGTGTCCAAGCTCCTCGCGATATGGCACACAGCAAGAGGTCTCCTGGTTTAGGATCAGCCCGGTGGGTCTATGTACTTAGATTAATTCTGGGAGCCGACGGGGACGACAAAATCGCAAGGGTGTATGCTTATGGGTCTTGGAAGTTTTCGTCGAAGAGGCGGGGAGGGAGTTGATGTTCAGGAAAGCATCATGCTGCAGGCGCTGACGGAGAAGCGAAACCGATGGGGATTGAATGGAGATCATTCGATCCGGACACGTGGCGTGTTTAGTGTTGCCGCGACTCGGGCTCGAAGTCGGCTCGAGCCGTGAGTCGAGTCGGATACAAGCCGAGCCAAGTCGCGGCGAAGTCGAGCCGAGCCCGGTTGGCATAGTCTATCGTGTCCTTGCATTCCAGGTGGCTGAATGGACTTCCAGCACAGCTATCTGTTCATGAGTGTCCACATCCAGAACCAGAGGGTCCCAATTGTCTGGTTGCGGGCGGAGATGGGGCGCTATGGCAATCCCTGTTCAATCCAATTCTCCTCCGACCCCCAGGAACCACGAGACGATGACATCATGGCCACCACATTTACTTCCCTGAATTTCCGTCACGTCATAGACCTTCTCAATAATATCACTATACCCTACTCAGATGCCTATGCATATGGCTACTCTTGGTGGTGGACTTGCATCAACTTCGGAATGCTTCATCAAGGCTTCGGGGGGTCTTGGGTCAAACCTCCGTCACCAAGCTGGATCGAGAGCAGTCTCCATTATTTCGCAACCCGCCAGGCCACTATAGAATCCGTGCAGCCCCAATTTGCTATCCAGTACCCTAACGCGAAAAAGATCTCACTCTGGGACCCGGAGGGATGGAAAATCGAGCCCGTTTCTCTGTCTCAAGCAGCCGATTTAACCCTAGCAGGCACGAAAGAGAGAATAGCACATATTAGCTCACCACCAGCCTTACCGGAGGAACCTCGCCCGGCGCAGTCGCCCAATGCGAATGGTGCACTACCTGCTGCTGCTGCGACCGGGGCTGAGAGCAATGTTGGTGAACCGCCTCGAGGTCGCGAAATTAACAGCTCCAATGCACTCGCCTCAACCCCCGTCGAATCCCCGACACTGCACGATCCGCATCATCGTTCAATGTCCCGAACCAGGGACCCCTTGTCTGGCCAAACCGATGAAGGGCAGGCCGTGCGACCTGCCAATCCATCCTCAACCCCCACTCCTCCCACTCTGATGTCTCCTAAAGAGGCTTCCGCCGGAATAGACGAAGCCACGTCCATTCTACGAGGCGTTGTGATTACGGCTCCTTATGCAGAAGTTTCGGGACGAGGCTCACAAGCTATCCCACCATTTTCCACCAGTCCTCCCGAAACTCCCAACTTAACTGGTTGTATTGTTCGTTTGGGCTCAACACCCCTCGCCACTGGCGGGTATTCCTCAGTCTGGAGAGGCACCTTGCTCTCTGGTGCTTCCGACCACCCTGATCGATCTCTTCAGGTGCTCGTCTCAATTTATAGCCCACAGGGAACAAGTGCTAACAGTCGATACCCTAGGTCGCTATCAAGGTGCTTCGTGCTTCGTATACGGATGAGTACACAGTCAAACGGAAGCTCCACAAGGTAATTGTATCTGACCGTTACACCATGGATGTTTTGTTCATGATGGATGTAGCGTCTGCATGTAGAAATGCGCATATGGGCTCAATTACGTCACGAGAACGTGGTGAGATTGTTAGGTCATACTGAGGAACCAGAAGGGCCTGGTCTGGTTTCAATGTTGTACCCTCACGGTAATGTGTTGAGCTTTCTAGCGAAGAATCCAAGCGTCAATCGAGAGATTATCGTGCGTTTACATCGATATGCATCCTCTAAAATATGGGATCCATTCCCCACTGAGCTGGATTTTTACAGTGCGCCGATGTCGCGCTGGGATTACGATACCTGCATGAACACGTGCCTCCAATTATACATGGCGATCTGAAGGGGGTATGCCCAAACACCCCGAGTGGTGGTGCTTTGCTGATGAATTGATGTGTTCAGCCGAACGTGTTGATCGACGGAGAAGGAAGAGCGAGTATTTGTGATTTTGGACTGTCTATAATTCTTGACGGGGGGCCTACTGGCCATACCTCTTCAAACTTCGGCGGCTCACTGCGATTTCTAGCTCCCGAACTTCTTGAGGAAAACACTAGAACTGTGGAGACGGACATATATGCTTATGCATGCACTTGTATTGAGGTGCGATCCGTTCCTGCCTTACAGCATGTTGTGTATCTAGGCTGTAATCCTCTATTCCCTGTAGATCTTGTTTGACCGGGAGCCCTACCACCAATTCTCTAAAGAGGCACCCCTTATACGTGCCATATCGAATCATGACCCTCCCTTTGAACCATCAAACGGGGAAGTCACTTTCCCTTTGTTTTGGCGAATCTTGAAGCGCTGTTGGGATCACGACCAATCGAGTCGGCCGTCGTTGGGCCTAATCGTCGACACTGCACAGCGCTGCTTATACCATTCCTATCAAACAAATTTGGGTGTCCGCCAAGGAGTCGTATGTGCTCTTTCTGGATAGGGTTCCACTGGTTCATGTGCCTAGATTGTCGGTTTACAGGGGGGGAGTCTCCGAGTTATTTGCCTTCCTGGCATCGAAAAAGCCACGCTGATCTCGGTCGACGATGGTGGGCTGAGTATCATCGTGGATTCCGGGATCTCCCTCCACCGAGTCCCGATCTATCAGCGTTATCGCTGGGAATTAATGGATAGACGGAGCCTGAAGGGTAGGTTGCGTCTTCTTCTCTGACAGAAGTGAAAGCTGATCGGGTATTGGTAATTTGGTAGACTCGGAGGATGGCTCCGATGTTTCCTCTCTCTCGGGGAAGGGCGCATCGTCATCGGAGAGGTCTCCTCACGTCTCAAAATGGACGGATTACTCTGTGAAATTTCGCCTCCCTTACTCGTCGATGGTGTCCTACGAGTCCTACCACAAAGCTTCTTCATAAACGGTGTGATGGATGCTAGGTTGAGAATTGATACTGGAGCTTTTAATGGGCATATGGGAGTGGGCCGTACCCATGGCGGTTGAGTTGAGTCACGGGGATTTTAGTTGCAATCTTCTTTCCTTGCGACTGGCCATCATTTTCTGGCTTATTCATAGGAGTCATGTGTATGTATGATGTATCTATGCGACTACAAGTGTAGATATTGACTTCGGACAGATGTACGTGTACGATTCAGACTCGGAGGAAGAAAGGATATCAGATGGGCATGATACTTGGATAACTTACATCCCTAGGGGGAAGAGTATGCGAGAAATCCATCACACGGAATCGAAATTTCGGAACGTCGAATGAAGCAAGAATCTCGAGGAGCGTGCGAATCAATCAGCGGCACAAAGTAGAGCTCTGTGGCGGATTCTTTACTCAACTTCCGTACTCTTCGCGCAGATTAATTTATTCGCTCTCCGTGGAATGGAACCCCTGGAGCCCCCGAGGATATAGAAAAACGTCAAGGGCATTAAAGGAACGCGAGCGGGACGCACCAGCTGTTCTCCCCCCTGGGTGTAGGATCCATCAATCATTGCTTTGTACCCGATCATTCTTGATGATCATTCCCCCCAATCTACCCCCACTCTGTCAATCGGTATCCAAGAGCAGAACCCTCACAAACGCCTCCCGACACCCCAGATACGCCGAAAAACCCCACGGGACTATTCCCTATTCCACAGGGGCGATTTGCCGAGTTGTTTGTTGTGATTCTCGACATCAGAGTCTGAATCGGCCCACTCGATGCTGCAAGGGTTAGTATACAATATGTTTGTAGTAATTATTCAAGACCAGGAGCAGAGAAATAGACATAGGTGGACGCAGTGAAGTCCAGATAGTATCGGGTGTCCTCGACACCGCTCATCCTGAGTTTGGGAGAAAAAAAGAAAAGAAGACAGAAAATAAGAGTTCCCCGGAGGTCGTGTCATCCAGATACAACCGAAGGTGCACGGTTCATCTAAAAAATGTAGCTGCTGGGCTCGCGGAGGAAAGAACGTATGGCAGTACATTACCTCACCCGGTTGCGGACACCTGGGGGGAATCCGGTTCTTGACGTGCGGATTTCTGTCCTCCTTCGACGGGAGGTTCGCACGAAATTCTTGGGACAGCTCAAAACGGGTAGTTCACCATTTCACCAGTCCCAATGAGCTCCGACTAAGGGAAAGATCAATTTATCCTGAGAGGAAGTTGGAGCGGAGCTCCAATCTCATCTGATTCTGAGGGCACTTTTCGAGTTTTCGGAGCTGTTCTCAGTGACTGTGGTGCGTGACAGCGACGTGGAATCCTTTGTGACCTGTGACGATCTACTGTACGTCTCAAAATGGACGGATTATTCCGCGAAATTCCGCCTTCTCTACTCGTTGATGGTGTCTTATGAGCCCTACACCAAGGCGACTTCGGGAACGGCATAATGGTCGCCAGGATGTGAATTGATACCAGAGTTTTTAATGGGTATTGAAGCAGGCCATGACGCGCTGGAGTCACAGGGAGGGATCATAGCCACAATTGCCTTCCGTTACAACCGCTCATTTTTCTGTCTTAATCACGGGCGTCATGTTGTATATGCATATATCCGGGTACGACTGTATATAGATGCCAATTCCAGACACCTTGTCGTGTACGGTTTGAGGGAGGAAAAGGTACCACCGTACATGCGTATCATACTTGGACAAATGTGGCATTTATACTCCCAGGGGAGATTAATGTCAGTAGGGGAAATCAACCAGGCGCAATCGCCAATTTCGCAACGTTGAACGAAACAAGGGTCACGAAGACAGCG